>VZTI01003801.1:1177750-1229819 GCA_013397865.1 Struthidea cinerea | reverse complement strand
AAAAAAAAAAAAAAAAGAACTAGTAAAGTGATCAAGCTGCAATGAAGTAAAAATAAACTAGGCTTGGGCTAAAAATTAAATTAATCTTGAGCATTAGTTTCCAAAGATGATGTTGATATTTCCCAGAAAATCTAATGCATCAAGAAGGAAATAAACAGATACCTGAACAAATGTTACGGGAAAGTGTAATTAGAAACTCTGAGATAAATCAAAACGCAATCAATGGAGCAATAGATTTGCTAAGCTTAGGCTAGCTGGGATCTATCCAAGGTTTCCTGATACCTTTCTTGGATAACACAGCCCATTTTCTAAATAAAGGAAATGCAGGATTTCAGTAACATAAAAGGTGAAATTATTATGAAACACAGGGATACCTGGGTGCCTGAAGAACTTGTGGAAAGGGCGGAAAAATGGAAAATCATAAAAAAAGGAGTCTAGCAGGGGGTACAAGTGGTGACTCTCGGCCATTTTGCTGGTTTCTTAGTGGCATAAATAGAAACAGTGTATGGTCACAAAATCTGCTAATGGCACCTCTGGAACCCACCGTCAGGTACAGAGAATAACCGAGAGGGAATAAAGGAAACTGTGATAAAGCTTGACAATACAGAGTCCCAAGGCTTCCATTAAAGGGCAAATTTACAAAAATGTCTACAGCTACAAGGATCTTTAACTGAAGATTACTGAGAAAAATAAATAATTGGGTATATGGGTTAATCCCACATACCCCTCCCACACGACTCAGAGCAATCAGTGAGCTGCACTCACAGAAGAGCTTATTCCAGCTCCTGGACAGATCAGATGAGTGTTTCCACCATCAACAGGAAAAGGCAAACCCCAGTTGCAAAGTGAAGATGAATTCTCCACCTGGAGTAATTTGTAAAGCTCTGCCCTAAAGAGATGTATTTGAACTTAGCTTCCTGCAGAGAGAGGCAGCTGGAACAGCCACAAAAACGTTCGTAAAATTTCATAAATGAGGTGTCTAGACAAGATCAGTTTGCTTAGACTAAGGAAAGGAAAATAGGCGTGTTTATGCAGGGGAGGGATGACTCTTCTTTCTAAGCACATCGAGGAGATAAACACGAGGGAGGGAAAAGAAATATTTAACCAAGGAGGTTGGCAGAGGGAGGAATGCACAGACAGCAAATTAAGAGAGATTTATTAAGACACCGTGAGAAAAGGCAGATTTTGACCAGTTTATGAGATGGGTGACAGGATGAACCTGCTCACCAAAGCTGATGACTCAGTGACTCAAAAGGACCCCAGGAGTTTTACACCTATCTTTTTTCTGCTTTTGCTTTTATCCTTTGAAAAATCGAAGTGAGGCAAATACAGTCTCAAAGGGGGGAGGGTTCATCTCCCCTCAGCCTAAACCAGACCACAGAGGGGTTTGCATCTGAGCTAGTCACACTGGTGTCACTACAGTTAGCCAAGGGTGAGAAACAGAAGTTTTAGGGCAGAATGACTCCTCAGACCTACTTTAGAGGTGCATCTTAGAACATGAGGAGCCGTGCCCCACACGTGCCTGGATCTCCTTGCGGACAATGCTTGGCCCCGTGTCTCACCAGGTGAATCCCATGCTTAGCACATTTTGAAATTCAGTCCATATACTTTATTTAAAGATGCGTGGACAAAATTTTCCTTACCTTTCTCTTACCAGAAGTAATTACAAAACCAACAACCAAAAGAAAAAAAAATCCCCCAAATAAATCACTTAGCTGAGTCTGTGTAGTCAAGCCACAGCTCAGCATTTAGTAATGTGAAGCAGTGCAAAGGGCAGGATTTGTGTACACCTCGGGCAATCTCCACCAAACAGTTGTTGCACGATGGCACACAATGTAAGAGGAAACAAACTGCCTACAAATTTTGGGAATGACTGAAACGGTGAGCCCTGCCAACACGGGCAGGTGAGCCTGCAGGCACGCAACCAAAAAGACCTACTCTGTGCAGTGCAGGAGGATGTAAAGGCTGTTTGAAATGCAACCAGCAAATCATTCCCAAAAGAAATTTTTGAGCTTAGCTACTTAAATAGAGCTTAGCTCTAAAATCCCTGGCTAGCTCCTTAATGCTGCTTTACTGGAGTTAATGTTAAAATAAATCTTCCAACGTATCAGAAATCTTTATTTCTCGGTAAACAATTAATATAATAAAGTTGCATAGTTACAAATCCAAACGAGGGAATGAGAAAAATAAAACAGTGAGATTTCTGATTTACCACCACTTTAAGAGCAGAATTTAGGGTTGTATTCAATTATGTAGATGCACACAGGAGTAAAGGGCTTTGCTTCTTCTGCACAAACTACCTCGATCCCGGGTCCAGATACAAGCAGAGCCCATCTAATACTTGACCCTGCACCACTGGAAGCAATGGGAGTAGTGACTGCAGTGAGCAAAAATTTGAGTCCTTGCAGCAGAAATGTAAGTAAGCAGGTTTTTTCATGCATTCTCTGAAAGTAACCCTACATTTATTGCTTGGGATTTATCTTTTCTTTTTTTACCAGGCGGGTGGAGAAACTTTCCTCTTTTTTTTTCCTCTAACACAAATGTCAATAAGCTGTAACATTATAAATAAACTTCCAGTGAACTGTTTATGGCACAACTATACAGTGCAGCACATTTCAAACAGTAAATAACTGAGATTATGAAGAGTGATTTCAAAATATTTCTTCTAGATGCGAGATAAGGGGATGTGGCATCTTGCACTATTTATTCATTAGTGCATCAGTGTGCCCAAAAAAGAGGAAAGAAGACAATATCATGAAATATGATAATTTTCACTTACTTAGGGAAGGTGGGTAGAGGACAAAATGGGAATTTGTGCTACTCCCATCAGCATCACTTCAGTGAGCATCTGACCAGATAATTTCATTTCCTCATCTCCTGCTCTGTGAGCAGAAGGGATCACTCAGGATTCCAAGGTTCCCTTGAAAGTGCTCCACACATGATTTCCTCTGCTGGGCTCTGTATCAGCTCATACGGCTCTGACTGAAGATTTGATTCAAATGCCTTGTACCCAACATCTGCTTCCCAGTAATACATACATCACATTAAAAAAAAACAAAGAAAAAAAAAAGAGACCCCTGGGACATCTATTTACAGTTCAGTATTCCATAACCCACATCAGAGAAGTGCAGCACAAGGCTATCAGGTCACCCACGACACCCTGCACTGGCTGTGGCTCAGCTCCTTTCCTTTCACACGTTGCCCCTCACATCATGGAGACATTCATGCGTCTCCACAGGGAAAGCTGCAGAAATATCCCAGACCTTGTACAGCATTAAAGCAGCTGGTTAATTAATTTTTTTAAAAATTAAAAGCTGATTAATTAAACTGTGGAAGTACTTTAATAAAACCTTACAATAAAAGCCAAAGAGAAGAGGTCCAATTCTGCAAGTCAGTGCAGTGGAGTGATAGAGGTGAACAAGTGAAAGGGGTGAAAATGGTTGAAAATCTACAAAATTTATGCCTACAGTGGATACATTTATATTTGGATACCATACCTATGCCATTGTATTATTATACTGTGGTTTTTCACACACTACAACAGAGTGACAGCATTCTTCATATTTAATTGTCTTCTGAGTGCGTAACAAAGGGGGAAATGCCAGGTCCCAGGGTTAGTGCTTCTGTCAGTTACATTGCTAGGAATTTTCCTCATGGTTTAACACTTGGTTGCAAGGATTTAGTTCTGGGAATTATTTTCTCCATGTCAGCCACCTAGATTTAAAAAAAGTAGCCAGCCATAGACTGTACTTCAGAGCCAAAGTCCCATTCTTGAAACACACCCATTTATCTTCACCTTGCATACACCACTCAGACTCCTTCTTCCAAAAACCCTCCTTCAGATACCTCCCACAAAGGGAATGCTTGCAGTAAAGCACTGCAGGTGTGAACATGGCTACACCAGCTTTAGCAGCTTTTATTTGCTCTCAATTTACAGACATTGCAATTTTAGTTTCTGTTAACTGCAGTGATACAAAGAAGTCTCTGACAGTGCTGAAATAGATCAATAATAGTAATTAAACGAAAATTACAATTACAAGGAGTCCATGCTTTAATATGCCCTGCATAGATCACTAAATTTTAAAGGCCACTGGGTCATGCAGTCTTACATTATTAAACAACAGGCATAGGACTTTGGTTTAGGTCATTTAAATTTCTCTGCTTTCACTTCCAGCCACTGGCTTGCGAAAATTAATTTCTGCAGAAAGGATGATCTTTTATACAGCTCATCTGAAAACCATCTATTTGGCTACCACCCTGACTTTGTGTCCCATTCTTTGCAGGGTGTGACATCTCATTTCAGGACCATGCTTCTGGCAGAGAAGAGATCGAGCTTCTAAGCTTTGTTTCATGACAAACTGAGAAATTCATGAATCTCAGTAAAAATTCCCAGAAAACAAACAAACAAGAAAACAAATCAACCAAAAAAAACCCCAAAATCATATTTTTCAAAATAGAAAGAGGCTTTTTCAGCTGAATTTAACCCTTAATTTGTGGAATCATTTCCCATTTGGTCAAAAGCTTGTCTGTCCATCTAGTTTGGGGAATATTTACTCAAAATACTTATTTGCAGAGGCTCAAATGCATTTGAGGACAAGAGCCAAACACCTGCCCAGCATCCTGGTGTCCTGGGATGGCAACTGATGTATTTGGTCGCAAAGGGAGCTGTAGGATGGTTTGACCATATCTGAACAGCATCTTCAGGCACCTGCAGACTCATTTGCTGAGAATTTCATCACAGTGTGAGTCTGGTAGTTCTGACTTGTATGGAACAAACGGTTACAAACAACCTCCTGGTAGCCCAGACTGACAGAGGTCAGATATTTCTCTCTCTAATAGGCAGAAC
Organism: Struthidea cinerea; assembly: GCA_013397865.1. NCBI lineage: Eukaryota > Metazoa > Chordata > Aves > Passeriformes > Corcoracidae > Struthidea > Struthidea cinerea. Next base: position 1,224,973 of record VZTI01003801.1, on the reverse strand, counting down.
ACATATAAAGGCTAAGTCTTGAGGTAACATAATTGTCCAGCTTCAAAAGCAGGGAGTCATGATTCTATAAATTTTATAAACTGGTGCATACAGCAGTGGAAGAGTTGTTACATCCAGCTCGTTACTTGGGGAAAAGAAAATTAGAAGCACTACAAGCAACATGTAACTCCAAGACAAAAATCCAATTTCAAGTCACTACACACTTCACAGCTTAATACCAACAGGAGCTTCCCGGGGCCAAAATCTTTGGATCCAAACATCATATTCCCCATCACTCCAAAGTTTTGTGTCTTTTTTTCTTTTTTTTTTTTGCTTAATGTGAAAGAAGAGACAGACAGACACTTCTAGACTAAATCTGAAGTTTCAGAGAACTCTTATACTTAAAAAAAAAAAAAACAAAACAAAACCAGCCAAGTTTCAGAGACTGAGCACACACACCCTGTTCTGGTTTGCTCCTTGAAAACTGCCTGGATTCCTCAGTATGTACTATCCTGTCCCCTCTCACAGCTGTATATGGGAAAGGTTTTCTGTATGGTTTTGGTTTAGCCAGAACGTATTTCAGTGCAGGAAATGCTGGCCAATTAAAAAGATCTGCATTTTTTTTCATTTCTGGGACTATCATCCTGCCAAGTCTCCTAAATCAAGTATCCCATTCCACTTTCCTCTCTCTTAGTTCATTTTTCTCCAGCCTGTTTTACCTTGTTTTCCTACCCTTTCAATACCACACAGCCCCTTAATTCCTCATCCATCCCATCAATTTAGATCACTCTGTGCTGTGCAAGGTGTCTCTCACGATGTTACCTTTCCCCCTCCCTGTCACACATCCCAATCCCCTCTGCAGACTCCAACAGCCTGGCTCTGTAGCTCCAGGCTTGGAAACCTACACCTCTAATTCTGCCTCAAATCATCTTAATCCCCCCCAGTTCTCAATTTGTGTCATAATCCTCTCCATCAAATCCTTCTGCCGAGGCTCTACATGCACTCAACAACAAAACAACTTTGATTTGCAGTCATGTTGGCCTCAGGTGGGAACTCCAGCCTTGACCTAATGTTGTCTATGAGGGAAATGACACCATTCCTACTGTGGCCAAGACTGGCTGCATCTGAAGACCTAAAACCCTCGGTAAAAAAACACACGTTTCCTTTTTTCAAACTGATTTTTTTTTTTTAATCTTTCGATTTATCTCCTTAATTTTGGCATCATAAATAGCACTCTGGTGCTTAAGGCATCTTCATTCTCTTTAAGCACCTGTATCACGTAGAGCAGTCTACATCTACAACATCGAGACAAAATCCCAAACTTCCTTGGCCATATCCTTCTTTATGAGTCAGAGATCTGCCCAAAGGGAGGAAAAGAAACCCCTGCAATGGTACTCCCCCTTCTCATCGAGCTCCTTCACAACCAGCAAAAAGCATTTGATGCTTTATGTGGGACAATGAGGGTTGGATGTGGGAAAAACAAGGGAAATTTGGAATGTCACCGTTCAGTCAGCTGACTTTTAGGGCTGTTCACTCTGGTTTCAGTCCATCCCTCGCCGCCACACCAAGAACTCAAAGAGCACCGGGAGCTGCACCCAAGGTCTTTACTGCTAAGCTCATTTTCTGCAGCTTTATCTGAAATGCCACCATCATCAACTTTAATGCTTTTATCCAACACCCAGGGCCAAGACACAGAGCTAAAAGCTACCAGAATCAAGAGGTAAAAGAATATTTCCCTCTCCTACTTGCCTTAAGAAGAAAACACCTGCTTTCTAACGAGAAACATTGCTTTTAATCAGAGTATCTCTCCCAAATTAAGATTATAGATTTACTTATTCTTCACCTGTGAACAGTGTTTGAACACACTGCTGCTGGGGGGCAAAAAAGTCAAATCCCAGACAAGTAGTACCAGTTAAAATAAATGTTAAAAAACAAATTAAGATGAAGGGCATTAATAACTGCAACCACCCAGAACACACCGACCAGCTCAAAAGACTTAAATGTCACCAATTAAGACATATCACGAAAAAATAAAAAGATCTCCCCTGAAGGACAGGGGAAAGGGAAAACGTAGACCCGGAGAGGAAAAGCTGACTGTTTACCTACCTGTTCTCAAAATCACTTCAATTCTTTTCAGACATTAGGGAAAGCTGGAGTTGGAGGGGTTTGAAATCAAGTAAATATACACCAATACCTGCTGGAGACTCCAGAGCCATAACACAGCTCTTCATGGCAAGGAAATCTTACTGTTGGCTCCTTTATTAAAAGGAGTTAATGTTTCATTTGTTTGAAGGTAAATGACAGCTGCTCTAGGATCACTGGAGTTCACGATACCTTGCTACTGTTATTACATTTTGATTAACGTTTCCCACTTCAGGTATGTCTCAGTTACAATGCACCCTGTCAAGATCCTCCTCCCTGTCACAAATATTGCAGATGGTTTATTTCCCATGTGAACGTTAGAGAAAGAGGTTAAGCTCATCCTTTAAATCTGTACTGCTTGGGCACAGAAATTTTCTGTTTGTTTTACATATTAAAGCACAAAAACCTGGAGATACCGCAGCATTTTTTATAAAAATCAGGTTCCTCTGAGTCTGAAATTGGTTATCTTAAAAAGATGTACTACATTTACAGCCTTCCTAATATCACCTTCTTACAAAGCCTTACTGTACAACCTGGTTTCAGATGGGCAGCCCTCATAGGATCTGGAATTTAAGCTGCAAGCATTACCACTTGTGTCACATTTGCTATAAATAAAATGGAACGATGTCAAAAGATGCTACTCAGCACAGAGGCAGGGATGGAATTTTAAAGGAGCTCTACAAAATTTGTAGCAAAGCCTGCGTTAAAAAAAAAAAAGTAGATTTTATAAAGCGAGGATATGTAAGTGCAGAATTGAGAATTAAAAAACAAACAAAAAACTGTTAAAACGTTAAAAAATGAACTGAGGCTTTTTCTTCTGTCTATGGCCCTGAAGATAAAAAGCTCTAGAGAAAAATTAAAGCAAGTCCTAAAGCCATTACAGTTGCATTTTAATAATGAATTTCTCTACACTGACTCGTGCATGCATTATTTGTTGTAGTTATTGCTTGTTTTCTGTATTAGCTTAGGCCACAAGCTCGACTGCATAAATGTTAACACACTTAGCAGTTAAAAAGCTTTAATTCAGCATCCATCTAAGATATTTATGTTTTCTCTCCTCAAACAGTTTCTCAAATTTCAGCTGTAGTTGAAGAATTGTACCAAAAAAAAGGAAATAAATCTCCCTGTCAATCAAACATTTAAAATTATGTTAAAAAAAAAAAGAAAAAAAAAGAAGAAATTACAGCCTGGTTCAAAAGGTAATCCTAGGGCAGGATTTAAAAAAATGCTCATTCACAGCCTATTTTCATGTAAGTGGCAAATTCGCCACCAGCTTCAGCCAGAGCAGCTACAGAATTGTAATCAAGCCCTGCAATGGGTTAGAACTGCCCAAAGACTGAGCTGAAAGGGAAGGCTGTGACAGGGGACATCCCAACTGGCCCCGCCCACTTTGATAGGGACTTGCACCAATGCTTTTGGATGACAAGTAAGCACTTCCAAAACCCCCATCACTAAAGTAAACATCCACACATGGTACTGGAATCATAAGGCACCTCTTCTCAAACACAGGAATGCCCTGTTGGTAAAGCCCAGCAGCTCAAGACCACCCCCCTGCATTTGCACAGAGCATGAGCTGCCCCTCTGGAAACAAGCTTCTAAATTAATCCCTAATTAAAACAATCCTTTTGAGACAGACTACAGTCACTTACCTCATCTACATTCTCAAAGGCATTGATGATGTCATATGGTAAACAGGACAGAAGATCAATCACAAACCACGTCTTCAGGTAGTTCATCCGTATGAGCTTGGGATCAGATATAACCTCTCCCCCGGGGCCAACAAAGGTCGTGTGAAAGTTCAAAACAATGTCAACCAGAAAAATAACGTCCACGACACTGTCCAGAACGAGCCAGGCAATGTTGTTCTGCTTTGTCTTGAAGGACACGTTATATGGAACCATGATTGCTGTGTAGAAGGTTAGAATTAAGATGACCCAGTCCCAGGTGGTCTTAAAAGCACAATAATGGAGTATAATGTGTGGTGGAGTCTTTGGAGCTTCTTGCTTGTACTGAGGAAGAATATCAGATCCCAGCTGGAGAACCTGTAAGAGGCAGAGAGGCAAATGTTACTGTTTTCAGTGAACAGGATCCAATAAGGGGTCTTAGGGATTTCTGTGAGGAGCAGCAGAGACGGGTCTGTGCTCGTTGGCCACTGCAAGGGAACCCACAGTCCCTAAATCATCTGATTTATTTAGAATGTGTGCAGGCAGCTGTCACTCAATGAAAGGGAGCAGCATGGCATCTGAGGATACTCCTGCAAAAAGTGAGGTCTTCGAAGATGGACTGAGGGGAAACCACGCCAACAGCAAGGGAAGAGAGGCTCCATAAAGAGGTTTTGGGTACTGCCACACCAGCTTATGCTGATCTATCTCCAACCTTCCTGCCATGGGCAGGAATCTTCAACTAGACCAGGTTGCTCCAAGCCCCATCCAACCTGGCCTTGAACACTTCCCAGGATGAGGCATCCACAGCTTCTCTGGCAACCTGTTCCAGTGCCTCATACCCTCACAGTAAGGAGTTTCTTCCTAACATGTAATCTAAACATGAGTATTCATTCATATTTGGAATTGTTACAAGACTAATTCTTTGTGCTTGACCTCTTTTTTAAACCAATGCTGAGCCAGAGCAACACCCTATCAAAGGTGAAACAGACTCCAGCCTTGCTGGCCAACCTCCTAAAAGGAGGCATCACATTCACAACTTCTGCCCTAACACCCAGCCTGTATCATTCTTCCTTCCTATTTTCTTCAAAACGTTGTTGCACCCACAAGTTCAATATCACTAGTGGGTTCTCTTTTATTTCCTGTAATTACTTCTCTTTTTTTTTGATAGGACTATAATCTCCTGCACGCTCACTGTTGTAAAATTGTGAGCTGGAAACACTGCAAAAACCAAGACAAAGTCACTTAAGGCATTCCCAGCTAATCTAATTACCGCTTATCTCAGTCCAACACAAGAAACAAAGGCACAAAGGAATGCACACGTGGCAATATATTGCACTGACAACTGGAAGATCCATTTGGGGATACATCTGGGCATCTGAGGTCCGTATGGGATAAAATAAATAATTACAGCAGCTTTAAAACTCATTTCAGCCCCACACGTGTCCCACACTGGGGCTGATGCACCATATTTCCAGGGACAGTTGGATTAGAAACAGCCTCCTCAGATGTGTAACATTGATCAAACACAAGATGCTTCCTCGATGGAGAGGAGTAAATGGCTCTGAATAAACTGTGTAACAACTAAGAATGTGAACTCAAGCACCACAGATAGGGATTCTCCATTAATTCTTTGCAGTCTTGTCCTCTAGATGTTTTTAAGAGAAAGCTGTTACTGAGATCAGACAGTAAAAGTCTGTCTCTGCTGAAAATCTGTTCTTCAGGAATCACCAAGGGACAACAGCAGCCTCCCTCATTCTGTGATGGGGGATGTGGCTTCCCAAGATGTCAAATCTGGGCCAATGTCAGGCTGAAGGGATGCAAACCTGCTTCTGCCTACCTGTTCCCATCCTCCCTAAGGTCATAGTTAGCAATCACGACCTGTACGGAAAGTCAGTGGAGCTGACACAACAAAAAACCAGCTTGTTACATTAATTAGCCATTTGTTTTCTACAGAGCCAGTAGAATTGCACAGATTTATCCGTGGCCAGAAGAGCACTGGACCCACCACACAGGCAGCAGGGAGACAGAAGCAGAGACCTCCAGGAGCCCGTGGCTGCTCCCTTTGCCAACAGCCTCGTGTCACACCAGCTCCCGTGTAACACAAAGCCCTCTGTGGAGTGGTGTGGTGTGGTCCCAATGGCACTTGCCAGAGACACCCACAGATGCCAAACCCTAGGTGAGACCCATAAACACATCAAACTCCAGGTGTCCCTCCCCCAGTGCCCAGGACAGACTGACTACAGCACTTCCATACTCCTGTAACCACTGGGGCACACTGAACTTGCTGGTGGATCCATGGGTTTTTCCCTGGAATTAAAGCAGTGATCAACACAATCATTTTCTCACAGCAGCCTTGTGAAAATTTCTTTCAAAGCCAAAATTTTTTCACCTGCACTTAACACACCATTCTGGCTTTGCCTCATAATTTGGTTATCTCCAGTTATCTCTTTGGACTCATCAGTGTCCAACACTTCGCTGATAAATCAGCACCGGGACTTCTTTCCCTGGTTTCTTCAGGCCTGTTTGTTTCCTGCCTTGTTCACTGGGGCAGGAGCTGGAAACATCCTCACTAGAGCTGTAAAAATAAGCTGCTTAGGGCTCAAGCAGAATGCGATCAACATATGCTTGATAGTTCCCTGTGCCTCTGGTGGTGGAGTGCTTGGGAGCTCCCACGATACTGTAAAAGCATAATTATTATTCTTAACATAATATCATGCTGAGTTTGACATGGTGAGTGGGTGGCAAGTGGCTGTGGAGACCACTGAACTATAATGATTATTTCTTTCATGCTGCATGAATTTTTAATTTTAAATCACCAAAGAATACACAGTATCTTGTTAGTCAGCTGCATTCACCACAGACTGTCTGAATTATTCCTGTGTACAGCTAATGAAAATGACTGATAAGCGTTAGGTCTGATAAGGTGAGCAGCACATTCTGCAAGGGCTGAGCTATGAAGATAATGCTCCTGCTCAGACACAGAAATATAGAAAATGGGGCCTGAACAGCAATGGTGAACCTCCACTCAGCCTGCCTTCCTCACAGCACTTTGCCTACAAAGCACTTTCCGGCCATAAACTACTTTTAAGAGAGGAGTTTGCACACTCTCCAAGCAACAGTTCCTGAGTACAACCTCATCCCACCTATTCCTGAGCACACCGACTCCCTTACCTGAGGTTTTGCTGCTGACTGATCTAAATTTTCCTTGCTGTGACCTAATGCCATCTCTTTTTCCTCTAGCTATAGTGGTCCTGGTGAACAATTTCCTCCCTCATTCTACGCAGCTGCTTTAGACTCTTCTGAATATTTTTACCGTATCTTCTCCTGTCTTCCCTTCTCCAGACTAAACCAAGAATGGAGATAACTGGAATTACAGGACACTGAAATGTCATGAATTTGAAGAGCATGAGGTGTCAGTAATCCAGCATTTATCCCATACCAATATGGGATCATCCAGGGGAAAACAACACACTGACAACACCTGAAAACTGGGGGTTTCCATTCTCATTATTTAATTTGAGTTTTTATTATCAAACTAGGAGTTAACCAGAAAGGGAATGGAGGAAAAAAAAAAAAAAAAAAAAAAACACCAAAAAAACCACCCACCAAACATTTAAAGCTGCTATCAGTTCTGCAGGACAAATTCTCTGGCGCAAGGGCTGTCATTTACAGTCGCCTACATATTCTGACCTTACATTTTTGACCCATTTATTTTTCACTACTAATGGACATGAAGATGAAAGCAGTACCTCTGTTTCATCAGTTAACCTGAAGGTATTCACAGGTGGTTGCACCGCCTGCACTGTTAAGGAGATATTTGCAACCTCCCAGAGAGTTCATTTCATCACTTCTGAAGATAAAAGTGCTGAGGGAAATACTGCAGGAATGGCCTGGCAAGGAAGCCAAGTCCATGGGGACCCAGACAGGGATGCTTCCAAAGAGGTTTCTCAATCAATCCCATTTCCGTGGGAGAGGGGCTCAAGGACATCAACCCTGGCTCCACGCCACTGAGACAGCACGGAGAGGAGCACACTGTGCAGCCCACGTTAAGGAACAACCAGGAAGCTGAGGACTGTGTGCACAGAAATAGGGCCATTTAAGTAGAAGTGTCCTACAGAGAGTGCTTTTATGACCTGTCCTACAAACATGGGCTTGCCACGTGGTGCTGCTTTAGGACGAGCAGAGACGAGGCTGAAAAATCAGAGTCGCGAAATATTTTCCTCTAAGAATATCAATTCACCAATGGGAATTAGGGTGGGTTTTCTTCCCCCCCTGCCCTAGGAAGGGATGAGGCTGGTGTCCACCCCACTTACTTCGGCCAAGCGGGAGTGCTTGTGCACCACCTCAGCCTTGTTCATCGGCGTCAGCTGCTGCAGGACGCTCCGGCTGTTGGTCAGCGCCCGCGTCAGCCGGGCAAACTTGGTCCAACCTGCAGGAAAAGAAGGAAACCGTGTCAGAAATCGTGTCAGAAGTACTCAGGCCTCATCCAGTGCTTATAAATCTCCTTTGTGCTCGACCATATTCAGTCTCAGACCTGAGCAGTTTCTCTAAATTGCCGCACGGAGCAGCTTCAGGCTCCGGGCTTAAAGACCTTGCAAAAGAGGAAAAATAGTGCTCCTTCAAGGGAAACATGGGTAAATGTGAGGGGAATCAAAACTTTCTTTCTTCTGCCTTCTGGAGACATTGTGTTAGAGGGATGACATTGTGTTTTCAGCCTTCTGGGGACATACTCTGCTGCTGAAATCTAATTCTAAGCCACTGAAGTTCATGCAAGGGCTTCCCAAGTCTGCAAATCCTGCTGAAGGAAAATCCTCTCCAGCTACAGAAAGGCTCCAGCTAATTCAGGACAGCTGGAGCAGCCCCAGAAGTCTGATCCTTTAGTTTTTACTGGTTTTTGCCCCAACTAAACCTCAGGGACAAAAATAAAACTGAAAAATAAAAAAGACAGCACCAGCAGCAATGCTTCACACTAAAAAAAAAATCATTAAGCCTTTAAAGTCAAATTAAGAACTTGATTTTAAACAGCATTAAGAAATACATTTAGCTGTTATACTAATGATAAACAGCTGCTTTAATTGTAGCCTGAAACCCATACACTGGGCTGCCCCTGAGGAACACCTTCCTGCAGCACCCGGCAAGGAGCAGTTGGTTACTGACAGCAGCACCAACCCAGGAACGTGTCACCAAGCCATTCCTGCTGGAAGAACACCCAAATGTGATGGTGTGGATGCATCAGTGGATAGGGTAGGTGGGTGCAGCAAAGAAAACACCAGCATTTTCAGCAGTGTAGTACCTGAGTATTGAGCAGGAAAATTGAAAATCCAAGTATCTTCAGGAAGGAAACATATTCCCAAGGACACCGAAGGAGATGCTCAACATTCAGTTTAGCCAGGTATAATGTCATTTTTTTACCAGAGAGGTGTGGATAAAATATCAACCAAGTTACGGACAGGAAAGGGGTTCAGGAGAAGGTTTAAATTTCATTTAATTTGAATGCTGAGTAGGTGAAAATTGGGGGAAATACTCATATCAGAGAAAGGAAACGCAACATTTCTCTGTTAGAATCATCACAGAATCACAGAATGGTTTGGGTTGGAAGGGACCTTAAGGATCATCTCATTCCAACCCCCTGCCATGGGCAGGGACACCTTCCACCAGAACAGGTTGCTCCAAGCCCCATCCAACCTGTCCTTGAACACTCCCAGGGATGGGGCAGCCACAGCTTCTCTCGGCAACCTGTGCCACTGCTAGGTTTATTTTTAAATGCCTTTTGCGATAGGAGTCAAGGACTTGGAGAGTTAAGGGAAGCCCTGAGGGAGAGGAAATAAAGAGCAAGGAACAGGAAAGACAGTAAAACTTCAAGAAAAAAAAATGATGTACAACTTAGCTTTGTCATTTACCACATACATATCGTATTCACACAAATGTAAATCCATTGTTCATCATTTAACAATCAGAACAGCTCAAAATATCATGACACGCCACCAGCACTGCACAAACATTTGTGTCTGGCTATTTATACGTGACCTCAAAAATGCACATAAAAAATTCACTGGGAAAAGGTAAAAAATAGAAGCCTTTTATTAACTTTTCAAATGTAAACTTGAAATGTGAGCTCTGGATATGTCTCATGCTTCTGGAGCTTACAGGGATATTCAATTAGGAATATGCACTTTCTGTATTAAACAAGGTCAAGCCAGACCACAGTGATCTATGAACTATTAATTTCTAGAAGAAAATCCTTGCTCTTTTCCCTTTCCTAATTGTCTATAAAACTGCAGGAAGGAGACAGACAGAAGTCAGAGCTGTTCTTTATCTTTCTAAACCAGCAATTTCAAAGAGCAAGTGAGCCTGGTAACAGCATCATAACAGCTCTGCCCTAGCATTTCTAGTAATTGCTGGAGGCCACAGTGCACCCAGGTGATTTATTTTGGGTCACTGCAAACACACAGCAAGAACCAGGCAAAAAGAGCAGCTCTCCTCCAGGAAGGTGTTCATCCCCTTCCAGACCTGGGCAGGTACTCACAGACACATGCACACAGTCACTCTCTTCTTCCCCTGGAAAAGTATTTCCCTGTGGTCCCTAAGGACGAATGTGGCCCCAGTCCCCAGTCTTTATTTTGTCATCCTGCCTCGCAGCTGATATGAGAGAGATGGAAAAGTGCTCAGCAAAGCCAAAGCCCCCACAGACAAACTGCTGGATACAGCCCCCGTCGCTCTCACCCGTCACATCTCAGTGCTGTCAGCTACCCCAGCTCCTGGCAGGAACACCAGCACGGAGAAGTGCAAAGCCCTGTACCCCAGGAGGTACAACCCCCCACACCAACACATGCTGGAAGGTGGTGTGGCAGAAGGTGGTTTGGGGATTCCCAAGGGACCAAGCTGAACGTGTCCGTGCTGGAAATCCTTGGCTGAACTAGGCACAGAACCGCCAGCACGTCCAGGAAGGTGATCCCTCCCATCTCCTCCTCACTGGTGAGGCCGGTTCCTGCAGGACTGTGGCCAGTTAGAGGAGGATTTGGAGAAGAGTCAGGAGCTGGCAATGACAGCTGATGGCTTCATGTACTCTCTAGAAATCCTTTGTCATGGTGCTTTGCAGGCTGAGAGATCCCACTCATAAAAACACGGGGGTTTAAAATGCCTCTCTTATAAAAGCAGAAGTGGTAAGAAATCCCTTGTCACTGTTTTAGGTAAGAAAAGCATCAGTCCTGCAAGATGGAGCAGTAAGCTGCATACCAGACAACAGCAACCCTTTTGCTGTAAAAAGAAAAAGAAAGGAAAAACTACGGTTTTTTTCAAATCCTTCTTTACCACCATGTGAGATCATCAATGACACGTGAAAGAAAGGAGCCACACATTTTAGCATTCAAGGTTACCACTCTGCTCATCTGGTCTGACCTCCTCCTTTCACAGGACAAACCATTTCATCGTGTCCTTTCCACCAAGACCAAAGCTTTGCTTTGTGCCAGAGCAGACCTTTTGCAAAACCCTTCCAGCCTCGTTTCAAGACTTCACATTTTCACATTCCTTTCAGCCCTGTGAAGCCCATGATTCTGGATACTGGAAGCACAGAATACACTAACATGACTTTTTTCTCCAATTCAGCACCAAGTCCAGCATTATTTTACCTGCTCCAATCTATCCATCTGCAATAGTGTGAAAAAAAGTACCAGGTTCTTTTGTTTCCTATTTACAACCCAAGAGAATTAAAAACACAGCAACTGCAAGATGCTGGGTTATGAGTGGGAAGGTGAAAATGTATACAGGCTGCCTCGTGTCTGAAATAATCTGCATAGGGTACATTTCTCTGTTTCTTGACCTTGTTGTAGACTAGACAAGTTCAGAATTATATTTAAAACCAATGTGTATGTTTAAATAGACCAGGGAAAATTTGCATAGCTGCCTACTGCTGTCAATGTTTCTTCAAACGATTCTCTCCTTTCTTTTCCTCTATAGACAGAGACTTGAAAAGAATGATAATTTTATCCCAAGCATTAGTGACCGCCTGTCCTCGCAGATATTTTCAGTCTGGAAGGAGTAAAGGAGCTGCACAAACAGCAGGTGCAAGAGGGGCAAAAACAAAAACATACTCGTGAGAAAATGCAACACTTCTGATGCTCTCTTCAGCTCAGCTGCATTGTGTCTTTCTTCCACAGCACCACTCGAAAAATAGCACCCTGAACTCGCACCATTGCACTCAGATTCTTGGGGAAAAAAGCAGCAGCATCAGATCACGCACCAGATCAGGCCAGCAGCTGCTCCTCCTTACAAGAAGTTAAACTGGGTGTTCCAGACAAAGACGTGAACTACCCCAAATGGAAAATTCTGGAATAGCAGACACATAAAAGGATTGTTTCCCCTGGTTCTCTTTAATTACTTTCTCATTCAGGGACAAAACAAAAAGCATTTTTTCCCCTGCTTTAAAAAAACACCCTCAAGATCTGCATTTATTCTCAGGATCCAAAACAAAGATCTCTTAAACAGGAACCAAGCAAAATATTTCCCTGTTTCTATCCATTATTCAAAGTGAAATTACTGCATTCTCAACAAACTGGAGGTTTAACAGTTACAGGAACAGGACATGAAGAAAGCAAGCATGCTGACAGACATGAGCTAAACCAGTCTCTGCCTTGGCCCAGCTGTAATGCTGCCCTTCCAGGCATGCAACTTTCTTCTTCCCCCATGTATTTTAGACACAATTAAATATTTTACATCCACAAAGTATTCTCCATGTCTCTTGCCCTAAACAGGACTGCCAATTTGACAGAGATCACCTTGTGGTGTCCTTCACACAACAGCTGAGCCAGAGGTTTCTCTAAAGAGACATAAAAACAGGAGTACTAAATTAATTTTTTTTTAAAAAAATGGTATTTTCTCTAAAACTTAGATGCTGTGACATTGGTTGAAGCTGTTGATGTTGTGACACGACGCCTGGCGGAGTGCAGGAGCATGGGGGGAGGTAGGAAACGGTCAGGTAAAGCAGACAGAGCACCCAAACACCTCCTGAGAGGAGGAAGGGCTTTCCAAAAGGGTCTGAGGATCTCACTCAGCCCCTCCCGAGGTTCATGCACCACTACAGAAATTACATGGTGCCTGAGGGGGAAATGGTTTTTCCAGACTTGACACTATTGTCCCTCCACCACCAGGAAGTCCAAAGTGTCCTACTCACTCCAGCACGTGCCTTCCCACCAGCTACTTCTCCAACAAGAACAGTATTATACCCACACATCTTTCTCCCTGAGATCCCGAATCCATCCTTCCGTTTTACCCTGGACAGCTGGGACGGGCACAGCTCTGTGGCAGCTGCTCCCCTCCACCGCCGCACTCGCTGCTTTCTCTGTGTGCAAAATCCTTTCCAGACTCATTTAGAGGCTTCACATTTTCACGTTTCTGCCAGCTGCACCCTTGCACTGCCCACAGGGACCTCTCTCTGCCCTTCTGGTCACCAGCCTTCTTCCCAACAACACACCCTGAGGATGGATCCAGCATACCAACCCCGTCATCCATCTCCCAACACCTCTCCTCGGCTCTGCTGCCTTCCCTGGGCAAGGAGAAATGCCAGCCAGGTCCAAGATGCTGTTGCAGTGTATGGCAGAGCATAAAAAGAACCAGAGTAAAAGCTGTCCAAAGAACGTGCAGCAGGGGAGGCTTCCCCCAAAAAAGTGATGCTGGAAGGGATGAGACAGAATCATTGAATCATTTAGGTTGGAAGAGACATCTAAGACTCTTTCCTAATGGTTATGTGGAGACAAAACCTTGGAATCAGAAGGATTTCCAAGCTCACAAAGCTCACAAAACAGAAACTATTTTCAGATATAACTATATGCAAGTGATAAAACCCTTAGAACTCGCGCCATAATTTAATTAGGAGTTGAAAATTTGCAGTCTCTCTGTGTTTGTGTACAGTTCCAAATACAGATCTAACCACCCAGCTAGCAGCCACGCTAAAAGCAAATATTTAGTTCATAAACTATATTATTTTACAGCTAAATTCATACATCAGAGTTTATGAAGAGTTTAAAATCTCAAGGTGAAATGTTAATGTCCTTTATAGTGCACTTGCTCTGAAAAACCTAGACATGACTAGTTCCCCCCAATAAAGCATTAGTATAGCTCTACTGGGCTGCAATTAACCTTTTTGCCAGGGTTTGTCTGCTCTTAAATAATGATGACTTTTAAATCAGTGTAACAAGGAACTATTCCCTACCTGAGACTGCAGGGAAAACACTTGGGTTAAGAATTATATTCTGTGTGGAAAAAACAATTGCAGAGGGCAATGCTTCCAGCAGTGCTTGTGTTGATTTCTGCCTGCAGGAGCACGGGGAACAGATCCTGACCATGGAAAGATTGTTCTGATCTCACTGTGAAGCACGAAACAGTTAACATGCAGAATGCTTAAATAATATATAATTTATCATGTAGCCACAAGAGCAAAGAGCACTAGCACTGCTCAGAGTTAGGAAGTGTGGAATTCAACTGGTAACATGGATCATCCTTTGGCATAAATAGTTAGCATGTATAAATCCCAGCTATTTCTAGACTTTCAAGCAGTAAAATTATCACAATGGCTGGCTGTTTGCTCTTTACTGCAGGCAAAGTATGTCTGAAAGAGTTCACTGTCGCTCTGTAAAACTTAATAATCCCAGTATTGTATTTTTAGAGAGAGAGGGATAAACAGGATTCCTGAATAAACAGATTAATAGTCAAACAATGTTCAATCATTCCCATGATGCAGTAAAAATACTTCTGGACTGAGAGTCTATTAAAATGAAGATCAAAATATTGGGATACATTTCCGGAATTGAAATTCTGTGTGTTCCACTGTCTGATAATGCACTGCACTCCTGGGCCCATTTTTACATCCAACCTCCCTTCTTGCTCAGTGTTGTCTTCCCAGTTACCATCCACCCACTGCAACTGCTGGGGAGTTCAGCATGGATGAAGAACTAATGGGTAATCTTGGGCATATCATTTTACCTCTCTGAGCTTCAGTTTCTCCTCCTTGAAATGAAGATAATGCTAACTGCCTAATTTGCAAGCCATTTTGAGATCTACTGATAAGAAGAGCTACGATTTATATAACTTTAGACTACACTTGGTAGACATTTTAAAATTACAATATATATTTTTAATTTAATTCTCAAATAGCCTTAAATGTACGGTGCCCACGTTCTTACATTTCACTTTTCTGCAAATAAGGCTAAACTTTATACACACAATGGCACAGGGCCATTGGGGAATTGCTTCCCATCAGTGTATAAAAACAGGTGCAAATTTTGGGAAGAAGAAGGAAAAATACCAAAATTCTAATTACTGTAAATCTCAGTCACCTAGCTTTTCGGAGTTGGTCAGATAGCAAAGTGCTCATCCCATCACATCACCTCATCCTGGTTCTGCATTTGAATCGCCCCAGAGACACAGAGTGGCCAAAGCCCCTTGCACAGCAATCTTCACTGAACTGACCCTGTGTGACGCTCTCAATGAGATACTGAGACCATGCAGTTCAGTAAATTGCAGGTTAAATGGGTGAAGAACTTGCAAGTATTAAACTTGGAGCAGTGGAAAATAGTAAAAATTTATTAATGGGAGCCTTCCAGACCCCAGTGTCCAGGCATCATACTCAGTGCTTGTCTCCAGGGTTTGAAAGTCCTTATAAAATGACTGATACAAGTGTCAAATGACAGGAGGATTAGAGGAATGTTAAACAGCAGTGAGGGCAGTCAAGGAGGATGATGTGCTTGATAACTGATGTGCCATTAATACATGTTTTCAATGGAAAACAGTCATCTAGGGAAAAGCAATGCAAATTGTAACTCCGGCACGGGAGGGGACAACGTCCCAAGCAAAGAACAGTTCTGAAAAGGATCCAAAGGCAGATGAGCAGTTCAGCATGTAATTGGCTTTGGGAAAAAGTCACCTGCTCCTTGGATACGTAACAGTAAGGGCTGGGCTTGGAGAGGCTGAGCAATGGGCAGTAACAAGGAATTAGCTGGAAACCCACCCGGCCACAATAATTGCTGCAGAAACTGAGTGGGGACCTGGAAGGCTGAAATCCAGCCCGCCACAGCTTCATCCCTACTGCTGCCAATGAGCTGGATGAAAGGGCAGCTAAAACATCCATGTATCTGCCACTGCCAGACCTCCAAATTCAGTCTAGACAGAGGTTTAAGGAGCTGAACTCATTTACTTTATCAAATGAAGGCGCGGTGATGAGCTGATTATATGTGTAAATGCTTTAGTGGGACTTTCTTAATACAGCGGGGAAAAAAAGACATAAAAAGATGCCACTGCAAGAAGCCAAAGCCGGGCTAATTTGACACTTCTTTAATGCCAAAAGCGTAACGGAGAAGCACAAAAAATATTAAGTAATGTAGTGGATGCTCAGCCTCTTCTACATCAATACTGGATGCCTCCCTGGAGGGGATGGTTTAGTTACACACAAGTTCATGGGTTCAGCAGAGGAGCAACTTAGTGAAGTGGAATGCCCTGTGTTAGACAGATCAGACTTTTAAACTCCACTACATTTACACTCATTATTTTAGATTTGGCTGATGAGTGTTCAGTTTTCTACATACAAAGTGTATCCATCTACAAACAGCTGCCGCTTCAAAGATCAGCTTCCAGTTTAATTCAGTCTCTCACAGGGTTAGATTTGATTTCAATGGGATTTCATTTTCATTGCACATTAAACTTCCAGAAATTTGCAGACAGTTAATGTGCATTGGTGGGTTGTTGATGGAGCACACGAAGGGCTCCAAAGGCTGTATCAGATTCAGAACAAAATTACTTCATTTCTGTGAGGGAAACTAAACAACCCTGGATATGGAAATTCCCTCTTCTTCATCACAGTGGGTCTCCAGCAGCAGCAAAGCAAGAAATGATACAGAGGGGGAAGGGGGAATGAAAACAAGGCCTTGGAGCACCACTCCTGAAAGTGAGGAAACAACTCCCTCTGTGACTATTCCGGCTGTGCAGTGTCTGCAGAAAGTGCCAGCAGCACGTCACTGAAAACGTAACAGGGATGAGTAACAGGGATGCTTGTCCTGCAGGAACAGGAAAAAAGCAACCTTGGAAGGTCTTCCCGATTACTGGCAAGCTGTGCCTATCCCACATCGATGGTTTCAAACACTATCTAAAGTAGTTTATTATCTAAATATTATCTATCTAAACACTACAAGAGACTATCTCCCAGCATCATTGCACTGAGTTGTCTGCTCTTGACACTGAAAACTCGCCTGGTGTCCTGGCAAATGACCACTTCTCTTGTCATCCCCCCACACCAAAGTCCTTCCTCCCAGCCCAGGAGTCCCTGGATGCTGCACTCCAGACCCAGGGGAGAATGGAGAAATGGAGGTGATCTCCTTGCTCCCTGGAAGGCAGTGAAACTGCAGATCACAGCAAAAGGAAACAGCATGAGAACAAGTGGGTCTCTCTTGCAATGATACCCTTGTTATTACAGCCACGGAAAAGTGCAATAAAAACACGTTAAGGATATCCAAATTGTAACCTATTAAATTACTGTGATGGATTACTGTCAAGGTGATGTACTCAACAGGGTACACTGTGCTTCAGCTAAAGGTAGAAACCTTATTTTCATGCTCTAATCCCTCCACCCACTTCTTCTATTATCACCAGCATTGATACCCCCTCAAGGAAAAAAAAGTTCCCATGTGCAAATAGTTATATATGCTTAATAAGTTGCACTTACTAAAGATAAAAAAGGATCAGAATTATAGGCTTAGCAAGGATTAGCAAGCCATAAGTGCATATTTCTGCAACTACTACACTTTTTATAGCCCTGTCACACTCGGAGATAGAGTTGTATCATTATATAGAGTTACATAACCATAAAGAGTTATATCACTGGAAGCATTACAGCATTGTCCCAGACAGACTCGATTATCAAAGTCTGGCTCTATTAAGTGAAAAGGAAAAAAAAAAAACCAACCAAAAAGCAACTTCAGGATCCTGCTGTGCCATCACCTGACCCCATCTGTTAAGAGCACACAGTCCTGAGTTGTAGGGGGCTCATTAACACAACTTTGCATCCTGATTCAACATCCCTGATATCAGTATTCACTAGAACTTCCTCATCACTCCAGACATGACAAGCCTGATATTTAGCTCCACAGAGACTCCAGATAACCAGGGAGAACCCTAGCAAAAGAATTTCTAAGTTTACCTAAAGGCCACGTTTTTTATTTACTGATGATAACAAAGGGAATAAAAACATTGCACAACTAGGTGAAACACCACTATTATGGAGTCTTTTTTTTTCTATACTTAAACTTTCTGTTCAATAGAATCTACAGCACTCCTGGCTTCAAATGGTGTTAACATTTTAAGTGGCCCCATTCACCCTTCTAATAGATAGGGCCCAGAAAAATGGCTTCATTTTTTTCCTGACAAATAAACATGAGATTATTACCACTGTGTGTCTTTGGAGGAACTGAAAGTCTTCAGATGTTTTTAAAAGGCCATTGGGTAAAGACAGAATAAAAGCTCAGCAGGCTGATAAAAGCATCCAACTGTGACCCGACAATGGTACAAACATTAAAAAAAAAGGATTCTTTGGGTTTTATTCGCTTGAAGAAAATACATAATACGATCTTTCATATGCTTGTGGTGGCCTTCCAGCTCTGCTGTGCACGGCCTCGAGCCAGGACACCAGGACACCTCTGCCACCACAGGTGGGACCTGCTGCTTGCTACTGAATCCAGATCAGACAAATACTCCTATTAGCAAAGAGGAGCAGGAAAGGAAAGAAGGAGAGATCAGACAAACACCACACATCTCCTCCACCAGAAAATAAGGCACTGGCCCAGTGACCACCACGTGCAGCCATCGCCCTCCTGCCTCATCACGAATTCTCACACCTCCTCTTCTTCCACACTGGCCCCCATCCACAGCTCATCCAGGGGGCACTATAAACCAAAAACCAAATCAATGGAGGGTGTTCTCTCTCCCCTCCAGACCTGCATCTTCACCCAGGAGGGAACACATCAACCAGGTGGCTGATCCTTCCTTCCATTATCAATTCTGCTGCTTCTGCTGGAGCTGCTGGGGGGTTTTGACACTTTTGACTGGTTAGACACTTTCTAAAGTAATTTTCCACAGCACTTTTTGGTCACTGTTACATTGCCATACATCATAGGTCTCCCACGCGTCACCCAGCAATAACAGATCCGAGCACGAGTAACAAGAAAACAAGCCAGTCCAATCTTTAGCGTCCACTGCCTGTACCCTCTCAGAAAACAAGGGTTTTGATCTCTGTCACTGTATTTTATGATAGGAAGGCAGCTTTTAAATATCCCTTTTCTCCAGTCTTGCTTACAGTCCAGTAAGTTTCAACAGCTTTCTGCTCTGCAGCAAATTCACAGCCTCCTGGGTGAGCCTGGGAAAAATTTTCATTACTTTTACTCCCTCTGGCAGGCAAAGCCCCCTCCTCCTCCCTTCTTCCACCTCCTCCTCCTCCTTTCAGCATTAACAGAGCAAGTGGTGAGCACACAGGTAAGCAGAGACAGACACCATCTGTCAGTGTCCCAGACCGCTCTGACTCCCTCTGCTCGCACGGGGCTTGTCCCCATGAAGCCAGTTGCATTTTTGGCACTCAAAAAACATGTTTCTAAGCCCACATCAGGAAAAAATAACCCCATCTCACCCTGGCAATGTGCTTTGTAGTAGGACAACTATTTCATTTGTCTGTCCTGTTTTCACAAACCCGACAAGCTGCTCGACACTTTTGGGCAGATCTGCATCCTCAGCACCACTCCCTGTCCCCCAAACCTGCTGTTCCCTGGCAAGGTCTCCACAAGATGCCAACCACTGCAAGCAGATCTGGCCAACCCAACCAGGTATTTCCAGGAGTGGGGACACGCAGACACTCTGCAGTGTAGATACAACCACTGGCATGATTTAAATACCTCACAGGAGCGTGATATACTGAAGCTTCACAACAAAGCAACACACCTTTGAACAGTGCAGAACGTTTTGGTATGGGGAGATTATTGCATAATAGCATCAATATTTTATTTCTGCTGAATTTTTTATCTCAAATTTACTGCTCCCGTAAGTAATACACAGTAACTCATCTGCACCATAGTTACTTATGTATTATGTATTGCATGGTCCTGGCAGAATTTCTGAAGAAATATCCTTCTTTTAAAAAGGGAAAAAAAAAAAGAAATAGCCCTTCCAATGGCAAATCCCAGCACTCAACAGCAGTATTTTACTGAAACCCTTTTTCACAAGACTTCAAAAATTCTCCACTACATTTTAACGTATATGTTTACCAATCCCATAATTCAAAAAGAAAGTGGCCTGGCAGCTTCTAAGCACATTGTAATGTTATCTGCAGGGACACTGAATTATGTATCTCTCATAGCACCATGTCTGACACAAAAACACTGTGATCCCAGTGCCGTGGGATCCCAGAGATCCCCACAGCTGAGACGCAGAGGGTAATGCAACAGTGCTGTTTTCCCACCCCTGCAGTAAAGTGGTGCAAATATTTGAATAGGATTTCCTTACATCAAGGATGCACAAGACAAGCTTTAATTGATGCAAAAGCAGACGAAAAATCGGGTCAGTGGTTTGTAATTATGAGGTTTGTTGGAGGCACTGATCAATGCTAATCAATGCTCTAATCAAAGCACCCTGAGCAGATTCTTAAGGCTCCAACCCTATGCTTCCAGTGCCCTTGGGAGATGTGGCTGTGCTGCCTCTGCAACGTTCTCTTTGAGCTTTGGGGTTTTTCGGGTTTGACTTTAGCAGAAGTAAGGGCTCTTTAGACATAGAGCCAAACCTCTGTGGCTGCTGAGGGCAATATTTTGTGATGCCCACCATTAGTACCTGGCATTTTAACTAATGATGCCGTTCACTGCAGAGCAGCAGCACACAGGTCATGCATTTCACTGCTACTGCTCTTTCCCATAGGAACATCCATTCCCATTCTGGATGCCACATGGGTTCTGCTCCTCCTCAGCCACAAGATGGGGAGGGGAGGAGCTCAGCCCCTGGAGCACATCCCTGCCTCCCCAGGGAAGGCAGCAGAGTTTGGAACTCCCACAGGCTGAGGATCCAAGGGAGGCAACATTCATCACTTCTGCATTTGAGAGCCACCTTCAGTATGTTTTCTCTGTCCTGCTGCAGTCAAACACTCCTCAGTGCAACTCAGTCCTGAGGGAAGTGGGGCAGAACCAGGAAAATGGGGTTTGGGAGCTGGTTCCATGTCAGATACATCTTGGTTCCTCCAGAAAGCATGAAAATAGGAAACCAGATTCTTGCAAAGACTGGCTTTTCCTTGATGGGCTCACACTATGTATTACATACACTGCAGCAAGGAGCCAGTCCCACGCCTTCAGATACCTATAAAGTCTTTTTAATTAACTGGCATTTACCCTAAAAAATTCAGGTTATTTCCAGGCAGAAGAATTCCACACTATGGAGCTGAAAGTGAAATAAAGAACACTTGCAGGTTGCTAGCTAAATTGTAGAGGCAGTAAAGTTTATGATGGCTGAGAAGGTATTCCTGTATCAGGATCTTATAATTTTATGGATAATACTCTCTAGACAAAAAAACCTGTCATATTTAGTGTTAGCTCGGAGGGGAGCCTTTCATTTTAAGTCTGCCTTTATAAACTGACTTTTCAGTTATCCAAACACTTGTAATAAGTGCTATCAAGATATTAAGAAATTACTTGAAACGTTGTTTGCATTCGAATGACACCAACTTTATCTACTAAGGAAGATGGCTTAGAGCACACCAGCTCGGAGTGAGATATCAGGCCTCCTTCAAGCGTGAAGGGAAAAACATAGTAAAGAATTAATCATCAGGAGGCAGCTTCCCAGAGATGTGGATAACGTCCTTCTTTATGTAAGCGTGCGTTGTTTCACCCAAAGCAATACACATGTAAACCTGACACAAGACACGCGTCTTGTAACTAAAGCAGAGGATGCTGCTGCCAGATCCTCTGTACCTTTCCCCACCAATTTCTCCCACAAGGCTGCAGGCCTGGCCATGGGCTGCTCAGGGACAAGAGCATTTCAACAAAATCCTCCCCTGCAGCTGGTAAGTAACAAGCACAATGCCCACTGCCACGCAGTCATCACTCCTGAGCAGTAATAAATGACTCAAGCAGGCTGTTTCTTTTGCATTTCACCTCCACGAGGGAAGAAATATCAGCATCTCATCACAAGGAGCTGGAATTACTTTTTTCCTGAAAAGATGACACCTGTCCCGTAACAGAAAGATCTCCCAAAACAACACAGCATCCAAATGACTCAAAACCACGTAATTTTTGGAAAGTGCCAGGTGTAGTGACGGAAGAAGTGAATTACAAAGAAAAAGGAAGGCTTGTGACTCTAGAAAAACATTGGTAGGGAATTTCCACTCATGGTAATTTATCTTTTTTTTTTTTTTTTAATAATTCAGGAGAGTGGAATTGAAACTCTGAGAGGTCACGAAACATTTCCTCAGTTCAAGACACAGATCACAGACATGGCACGTCCCTGTGACAGGTCCGAGCTCAAGAACGTACTTCTATCAGTCACAAAAAATAACAATGTATTTCATGTTTACCTTTTGTTGAATCATCTTCGATCGGCTGTTTGAATAAAGTGATATCCTTAAAAGTGCACAAGAACAAAACCACTTTTTCATGCTCATTTCTTATAGGTGCAATTTGCATGTAGAACCAAACTGGGGTTCCTGGAGCAGAGAAAAAAGTGACATTGGAATGTGGCGTAGCACAAACTTTCCCCAGCCCATAACATTTATACATTATTACAACACACACATAGTTTAGGAGTGTATCTCAATATTTCTGCATCTTCCAGAGCTTTTCATTTTACTTCCTCCAAGGAAAACAACATATTCCCATTTTTACAGCTTCATTAATCTAACTGGATGATAAGCAGAGACAGGAGGCTATATAAAACTTCATTCTGAAATGAAATACATTGTTCTTCCCCTCTTGCTCTTGTTTTTTCCCAGCATGTCTCACAGACTTAGGTCTGAAAGGTAGAAAGGCAAGAAAAAAAATGGGTGGATGGTATCTTTGATCCCTTTTTTACATAATATGGAGCTATCAAATCCAAAAATGATGGGCTATACTATGAAGTGCTTCAAATTTTATGTGACTGCATTATTTAAGAGGACCTGAGTTGGACTCTCAATGCTGTATCAGGACAAACCAGATTTGATTTCTTTTTTGTGTTTCAGGTCACACCTCCACCTCCTCACTGCCCTGCCCAGTGCAGCACTCTCCCAGCACAGTTATCTCTACCAAACCTCTGAAATGAAACCAAGTATTTTTCAAATCCTACCACTCATCAAATAAACAGCCAAAAAAAGCCCTCGGTGTTGGAGCGGTCAGCTTGGGTTTTGGTAAATCCCCCGTTTGCACAGGGCTCCTCCAGGCTGACACGCACGTGGCAGTCCCCTACACACATGCAGGTGTGCTCCCTAAGGGGTGAAATCCTAGAAAACTTGGAGCAATTTTCTTAGAGAAACACCCTGTTCCCCTGTAGAGCTACGAATGTCAGGCGTTCTCCATCCAGCAAAGCTCCGCGTCCCTCCCTCCCAAACGAGCACCTACACACGCTGCACTACAAATGCCTTCACAGCCAGCTAATTACCTCTGGGATTTGATGTGCTTTCAGCCAGTTGACAGAATGGCTTTTCTCCTGAGCTGCCTGAGAGCTGACACATTGACACAAGCCTCTTGCCCACTGTTATCCCACATGGGCACCGCTGCCCCCCCCACCAAATCTCTTCTAATGCCGCAGATCTGGGAGCTGTGCCAGGAACTGCAGGATGGATCCCAGAGGGCAGAGAAAACCATTTGGGCTAGGAAGTACTGTGGGGAAGGTTAAAACCCACAAGGGTTTATTGAAATTCAACTGGGATTAAACCAGTAACTCACTACCAGTAAGCTGGAGAAGTGGGAGAGATGTGGGACTGCTTTTTGTGATAATTCCAAAGCCATTATGCTGATTACTTGATTATCTTAATTCCCAGTTGCTAACCCAAGACAAAAGACTTTTCTAACTACTAAAACAGAGTGCTGCAGCTCTCTGGAGGAATGACTTGCACTTATACCTGGGAATCCACTGGCACCCTCTGAGAAGCTCAGAAAGCAAGCAGACAAAACACCCTGTACAAGGGTGCTGACAAAAATCAGACAGAGGCAAGGTGGCTACTGCTGTGGAAGCAGCAAAATGGGAGAAAGGAGGCAAAGAAGTTTCCTGAGTATTACCACATATACATTTATATAGAGACAGAGGCATGCATATACATATATACATACACATAGATATATGTATGTATGTATATGCATGCATGCCTAATGTGGTTGGTGAATAGCTGTGTGGACAGAGGTATGGACTACATAACAAGGGAATGCAGAAAAACAGAAACAAGCCTTCAGATCTGGAGCTGGAGCCTGCAAGCTGGGTTAAAACAGCAAGGGGAGTGTGAAGTCAGTCAAACAGATGCTGCCGGAGAACATCAGCCCTTAAAGTGTAACATAGGAGAGAAGGATGGGAAAGCAACCTGAAAACCTCAACGTGTCCCTCTGCCAAAAGCAAAAGGGAATGGGTAAAGGGAAAAAAAAAACAAACCCACATTGTGCCACATTATCAAAAATACACAGCACACCTGGACCTACAGTTTGAAAATGTGGGTGGGAAGGGTGCTCTGAAGGCACTGCAGGCCTCATGCAGGTGATAAACAGAAGCCCTTCCACAGAGTAACCACCCACACTCTGCAGAAGGACATTCACACCAAACAGATAACTAATCTTTATTCCCTTCTCTGCTCCAATATTCAGCCTGGAAGATAAGCAGGCAGCTTCTTGAAGGACCACCTTCCACCAGGCTCAGAGTATGACAAATGGAAGCAAACCCTGAGCACACCTGGTGCTGAGCTGGAGCCAAGAGGTGAGCCTGTTAGCATCAGTGAGAGGTTGAGGTTCTGGGCTTCGGGTGATGGAGAGGAAAGCTGGCAACAGATGTTATGGATGGGAAGTGACTCAAGCCCAGAGAGAAATACTGAGTAATTTTCCATTAAGTCCTTCTGTAATCCTGTATAACTTATGGAAAGTGTAGGCTTGGAGATCTGGGCAAAGGTGAAGATATTATTATGGCAACTGCAGCCCAATAAATCTCTGCAGCATCATCAAGCTCCAGCAGACAATCCACAACCCAAAGCAAAATCATCTGCCTTCTTACAGGAAAGTCACCAAGAAAAGACTTTTCTCTTTTTATACATAAATAAAATAGAAAGGAATTTAATTCAAGCCCATTCTAGAGCAAGAGCTGCTCCAGCATTTACTAAGAGAAGCCAGGGTTGGGGAGAGCGCAGGGTCTCTGGGATCCCCTTTGGAAATCCCATGGACACAGGGCATGGCAGTGCTGGGCACCACCACCAGCAAAGATACCCAACATGAGACTGTCCCAGGAAATTCCCCTGATGTGAGGGGGCATCCAGGTGACCTGCACAGGAAACGGGAAGAGAAGCAGAAAATCTGTAGAACAGACACATCCATATGCTTAGGAACCAAAAAGAGGTCATTTGGAGGGCTCCCCTGGGCACCTGCAGGAACAGCTGGACTTCAGAGCTGCTCTGGCTTCTCTCTTTAATTAACATGTTGGCTAAAATGCCTTGATGCAGGCAAAACTGGAGAACTCTAAAGGCATTTCCTGCTATTTTAGTGCCCACACAGGAAGATTTAGTCTAAAAAGGGAAAACAGAGGTGAAGCGTAAGAGGAGGTATCCAGGATACTCCCTTCAATGTCATGAAAGGTTTAGTTAGGTTTGCAGTGAAATGGGGCAGTCAGGCACAGGGAGCTCTTTCCTGAGGGAAAACATTCCCTTCCCTCAACCACAGCACGCAGGGAAAAGCTCTGGTAATCCCATGCCAGCATCAAACTCCACCCAGGGGGAAGCATGGCCTCAGATTCTGGGCTCCAGGCAGGTAAACCAGGAGGAAAGATCCCCAGCCCCACAGTACCTGTACCCTGTACAGGGCACTGAGAGCCAAACTGAAGAGAACATCTCCATCAGGATTGGTCTTGGACTGCTCTTGGCCACCAACCCAGTCAGCAGGACTAATTCTGCTCAGCGTAGAGGAACCAGCTTTTGTGGAGCGTGTTTCATCCGAGGTTTGGCTTTCTGCCTTGGGAAGATGGTCTGTGCTAGTGGAGAAGGCAGTTCACTCCCACTGACAACAACCACCAGCTCAGCAGATCTGTCCACCCTGCACAAGCCCAGCGTGAGGCCACACAACAGCACGGGCTGTGCTCAGCATGTGCCCTAAGGTCGATAAGCCAGTCCTGCCCAGGACAGAAAATGCGACTGGAATGGCTCATGGTTAAGACAAAATGAGGATAATCTCTGGTTCTGGCAACCTCCTGCAAACCCAGCACCACCAAGAAGAAGGAACACAGGCCCTGAATCTCATTAAGCTGAGAAAGTCCCTGGTTTTCTAACTAATCCCTGGGCTATGTGCCAGGCTTAGTACTCTCACCAGAGCCCGTACGTGTTGGTTTACACACCATCTCAACACTGCTGGGAGCAGCCACTCAAGGCAACCAGGGCCTGGGTTCTCACTTGTGGAGACATGGGGGAGTTTCTTGAGGGATGTGGGGGAACCTCATTCAGGATTTCTTTTCACTTAACCCAGTCAGTTTCCCTTCAGGGAAACAATCCTCAAAACTAAATATATTTTTGAAAGAAGGAGTCAGACTAGAGACAGCAGAGAACAACTACTATTCTTGGCAATCTGAATACTTGGCCTGAAAAGAGAGCTCTCTTCTTGCGCTGTGGCAACCAAAATACCTGTTTCTTCTCCAAATCTTGCCCCAAATTTACCCATATGTCAAAATGAAAATTTATTTCAGTCTATTACATGCTTTAAATATGCTTTACCACTCCCAGCACCACACACAATTATATATACATACTGTTTTTCTTGTAGAGGAGAATTTCAAAGCAGTTTGATTCATAGTTGTCGAAAGTCTGTCTGACTTTCTCAATGGTCTTCTTGTCTGTCAGTTCACCATACATAAAACTGAAAAATAAAAAAAAATAAGATTTCTCTTTTTTTCTAGACGAGCAACAACATTGTTAGTCACCTTAAATAGCAAAAGCATTGAAAATGCTGTGAACTGTCATTTACCAAGGTAATTATGATTTACACTCCATTTAAATATTGAGAGTGTCGCAAGGACACCTACAATAGTGAGTAACCATGACCACCTCCTTACTGTAAATGACTGCAAATAAATCCACCATAATGCTTCATTAAGTGCTTTACTGAGTATATCTTTAAGGATATATGGTTAGAAAAAGAGCTGACAGCTTATGAAACCATTCTCACCACAGTTGCAGGCCATGGTAGCATTGCTGTCAAAACAGGGAAAATTGAACAAAACCTCTAAAATCTCCCAAATTTTCTTCAATCCTCCTGAAAATCCTTCTGGAGGAGGAATGTCAGCTACTACAGGTAAAGGCTGTTGGCTGAACCGATGGCTGCAAATCTAATCTTGTCAAGATGCATCTGGGACAATAAGATAATTGGAATTCTTTTACTAAATACCAATACAAACAGAGGTAGGATTTAAACAGTGAGGAGCACTGACTGTAATGTGTAGCTATGTCTGCACCACTACCAAACAACCAAATTCATCCTCATGTTCCTTATTGTATACTGCTTTTCTTTAATAGTTCACTGGGAAATACTAAAAAGCTTTTGGAGACTCATCCCTCCCCAGGCTGAGAATATAAAAATGTAATTTTAACTCTGCTATTTCTTGCCACTCGACCATCTCATCTTTGCATTCTTTTCCAGGTCAGACCTCCAGCTGGTGTAAGCAAACCCAATCCCCTCACCTTACTTTTGACAGGCTTTGTAAGGAAACAGCCAGGTTTTTATTGTCATTCTCCCCTGGATTAAAAATAAGTGAAGGCTGCTCTCTGCAAATTCCCTATTACAGAACTGAAAGAAAATGGAACATCACATAAAAGCTTTCAGACACTTGGATGAATATACTTTTAATTGATCAGACTTTTTTTTTTCCCCCCCATTCTCTTTGTTCACAAACAGTTTGAGCCTCAGCTGAAACCTTCAACAGACAACCCCGAGAATATGAAAGGAAAAAGCTATCAGTGCCTCTGTGGTTTCACTGCAGCTTCTCTTATTGATCAACAGACCTCCAAAGGTTCAATAAACATTTATTTTATGTCTACTGCTCTGAAAGAAACAATAAAACAACACAGTGGTTAGTGGCTCAGCAAGCATTAAAGTACTCAATGAAGGCCAGACCATGAATCTTTCCACAGCCAGCACAGGGAGGCAATGGAGCTGCTCCCACAACAAAGTGCTGCCTGCTCGGGGTGATGGATGCATCAGAGTGGCTGCAACATCTGGATGTCACTACAGGTGCCTCCTCACTGGTAACACAGGCACAGACCTGGATTAGATTGGATGTTAGGAAAAATATCACTGAAAGTGTGGTCAGGCACTGGAACAGGCTGCCCAGGGGATGCTGTGGAATTGCCACCCCTGGAAGTGTTCAAAAAACAGGTGGATGTGGCACTTGGGAACACGGCTTAGTGGTGAAGGTGGCACTGCTGGGGTAGTGGTCAGTCTCGATGATCTCAAGAGGTCTTTCCCAGCCTAAATGGTTCTGTGATGCTATGAATGGCCTGGCAAAACTGTCACCTTTGGGACAGCCCTGCAAAGGAGACGCCACTCCAGCAGCTGATGTCAGGAAATGGTTTTACCCAGGCACAAGGCTTCATTAAGGTGCTGATTATCACCAACACGCACAGCTGTCTCGAGGACACACAGAACACTGCCTACTGCTCGTTTTCAAATGACCTGCCCTTCTCTCCCCTTTTCAGCTGATAAACTTTTATACATTTACACGAGATGACAACAGAAAGAGTTCAATATTTTTACTATTTTTTTTAATGTATGCCTTTTTTAATGCACTGATGCATCTTTTTTTTTTTTTTTGAGACTTAAAACAATGCTTCCCATAGTCCTGAAGGAAAAATTAGTAAGAATTTGTTGAAGTGCTTGATTTTACATGACTTATAATACAGAAAATCATCCTTAATTAGTGTTAAAATGACAAATCCTATTTGATGATGAGAGGTGGATGATACCAGTTAGTGCGCAGAACATGATCAATCAACTTTATGTTTTAAATTACAGGCAGCTTATTGTTGCAGTAAACTTGTAATGCTCAAATCTCATGTTATATTCGCACATAAAGAGACATTTTAAAGGCTTCTGGAATAATAAAAACATTTTTCAGAAGGCAATTTTTAACAGCAGCAAAGGAATCTCAGAGCCTTTCACTGTAAAAGTTATATAAGATTTTTGCTTATCACAAGTTTAATTTAATTTAGTCTGTCCTATTTTGTACACATGGAGGGACTCCTACTTCTTCAGTCAATCACTCTGTCTTTTTCTGCCTCATATTTTTTTTTGCTATTTAGTGCTTGTCAAATGCTTTGAGTGCAAACTGTACAAGACATAAATATAAAAACCACTCTGCTCCTGGGAATCTTACTACATAGAAAACACACTTATCAAAGAGAAGCAAGACTTGCTGAAATACACAGAGAAAGGCACAATTTTAGATATTTTCTCCACCTCTAAAACAGACCAGTTGTCATTTAAGACGCCTGGGCTCCCGCTTCCCTCCTAAAGCATCTCTTGGCACAGAAAAGCCTCATCTGAAGTTTCACATTGTGCTCCTCTGTCCTTTGCCATGATGCAGGGCAGCAGCATCAGAGCAGGACTGGGTTT
Organism: Struthidea cinerea; assembly: GCA_013397865.1. Taxonomy (NCBI): domain Eukaryota; kingdom Metazoa; phylum Chordata; class Aves; order Passeriformes; family Corcoracidae; genus Struthidea; species Struthidea cinerea. The sequence goes on along the minus strand of VZTI01003801.1, from coordinate 1,195,365 downwards.
GCAGGGCAGTAACAGCTGTCTGAGAGGAATTACCCAGGAAAAGTGAAGCACAGAAGGCATCCAACCCTACCCCCAATTTACAGCTCTCTTCATCCAGAAGCATTCAGGGCATCAGTTACAAGAGACAAACATCCACCTGGGAGGAACAGCAGGTACAGATACACATCAACAGCTTCAAAACTCTGCAAGGTGAGGAGCAGACACCATATCTGAGGTGCAGCTCTGGGGGTCCCACTGGCATCCTCAGTGGGGCTTCTTTGCACAGCTTCGGCACTGCAAGGACACCTTCTCACACACAAAAATCAGGCCACAGAGGTGCCATCCCAGCACCAAATCTAACTTTTTTCAAGTCCAGCTCTACCCACCATGCATAATCCCATTTCTTTGAGCACAGTGGGAGTTTTGCCATTAGCTTCACTGGAGCCAGGATTTCCCTTGCAGACTGTTTTCTAATCCCACTTGTCAGGGCAGTAAATCAAAACAAAGGAGAGCAGAGATGCTGACCAAGTCTTTCAGTGGGAACAGTGGCTGTGAAAATCTCATGTGCAGGGAAAGGCAAGCAAAGCAAAGCCTTGAGGGAATGCCAAGTGTGGAATGGCAGGGTAGGCCCACTAATCAGCCACTCAAAGGGTGCCTGCTCTTCCAAAGGCGTGATAAAACCACAGAGCTCAACCAAAAAGCAGCAATATTTAGAAAACACTGATATAACTTGCAGCATTAAACCGCATTTCAGTGTTTGTCAACTGTTTGTTCTTTCAGTGTGTTCACGAAGACACACACACAGTCATGTCTGTGGACAAGTGGGCATGAAACCAGTGGTTTTCCTGGATGCTGGCTGACCTACTGATGCACCTCCAGGCAGGGGGTTTTTGGTTCAATGGAGGTTAGAGGCGTCTCAGTCACAGGTGCCCCATTCCTCCTGGACTGCCAGCTCTCTTTCACCTGGCACAGCAGATGAAAGTTCTTCCACCTAAAAATTCTACGCATTAGAATTTTAATGACACTCACACCAATTATTCTATATATCAGCCCAAGCTACACATGCAATTTTGGGTGCCACGTGAGCTCAGGAAGAACACCTATCAACTCCCATCACCCAACACAGCCTGACTTCTGTGTACAATGTGCTTTTTATACAGTGCCTGTGAAACTAAGGAGACTGGCACTTGTACTGAGGGATTTCTAAGTGATTTTCCTGCCAGTGGGCATATTGCTGCTGATTAAAAAGATGAGAGAAATGCAAAATCAAAGGAATTACCAGCCTGTCACATGACTAACTCATTGCCTGACCTGGAACAAAAATCACTCACACCCCCAGTGCCTTCAGCTGATCTACCCCTCCCCGTGGTCTGTATCAGGCAAGACCATCTCAGCCTTAAAATCACAGAATCACAGAATTATTTAGGTTGGGAAAGACCTTTAAGATCATCAAATCCAACTGTTAACCCAACACTGCCAAGTCCATCACTAAACAGTGTCCAGGAGTGCCACACCTACACGGCCTATGAACAGTCCCCATGTAGGGAATGGGGTGAGAAAGAGAATACAGTGAATACTCACTGGACCACCAGGAGAAATGCACGGCTGAAAGATGATTTTGAGGCACTTACAGCATGAGGCAAACTGACCAAACATTGCAATATTTATAAATTGTCCTTTATCACACTCATGATCAGTAATAAAAACAACTTGAACCAGGGGCTAGATTTACATCATTTTTATCTGTGTATTTAATTTGGTTGGATTTTTGGCATTGAAAAGCAGACCCTTCCAAAACCTGCAGTAAGGGGGTGGCACCACAGCACTCTTAGCCCAAAGCATTTGTCTTAGAGCAGTAAAGCAAACATTGCATACAAAGCAAATGTTATATATAACACAACATAATCTGGGCAAAACTGGACTGGGAGCCTGACTCAGGAAATACTATAAATAATAGCCCCAGATATCAAAAAAAACCTCCAGTGACATTCTGCTGAGTAGTCCAAGCAGGCACCATTGGCCTATAAAACCAGTCATCTCCATATCTCTCATCAGAGCTGCTCCAACTGCTCTGGAAGGCGACCTGTTCCACGTTACCCATGCTGAAAATCTGTCTAGCTCTCACTTAATCCAAAATCTGTCCAGCTCTCTCACATCTGGAATGTCTCCTAACACGCAAGAAACATCACACTGCACATGTAACTCATAGAGTCACAGAATGGTTTGGGTTGGAAGGGACCTTAAAGATCATCTCATTCCAACCCCCTGCCATAGGCAGGGACACTTTCCACCAGATCAGGTTGCCCAAAGCCCCATCCGACCGGTCCAAGAGCCAGACACAACAGTGTTGGTCATGCTTTGAGTGTAGAGAGGGCTCCCCTCAAAATCCAGAGGTGGGTGTCTAGAATGAAGATGAAAGAAAAAAAAATCTTTGCTACCAGTTCCATTTTCCACAGTAATTCCTCCTCGATTTGTATGATTCACCTGAATGACCTGTTTGAATGTGGTCAAAACAGGATCCTTATAAATGGTAACAGGAGATTATCACATTCAAAACAAGCACCCAGATGGAATAAATCTTTCGGTCCACTCAGTATTTGAAGCACACATGCATCATTATCAGACAGGAATTGCTACACCTTCACTTCCTCAACAATTTCCTACAATCCCATTCTGTATTTGTAATGATTTTAATGTGCACAGGCTATAAAAGTGCTGGCTCACAGCAAACAGAGACAATTCAATATAGAGGATAGCAGAGAGCAAAGGGGAAAGCGTGTATGTATCTCCAGAGCAGCTGTGATAAGGCTGTTTCCTGCAGCCCCACAGAGTGTACTGACGCTGTTGCTACTGTGTGAATGAATATTTCATTTCAACAGGACATGCCCATCTCCTGCCTCTTGCCCCTGAGAGGACATTTGGCTGCACAGAGCAATCCTAGATCCCACTTCCTCCTCCTCCCTGCAGATGAGAGCAGTGACCACACACCAGCACGTGTTGTTTTCTGGAGAAAGCAGTGACTGCCATCCAGGGACAGGCTCGCTGCCCACCCTGCTCCTGCCAGCTGAAGCATCAGCTGACCACCAGTGTACGGCAGCATCGTCTCCCAGAAATTATCACTGGAGAACACAGAGTCACAGAACCACAGAATGGTTTGGGATGAAAGGGACCTTAAAGATCACCTGGTTCCAAGCCCTCTACCAAGGGCAGGGACACCTTCCACCAGACCAGGTTGCTCAAAGCCCCACCCAGCCTGGCCTTGAACACTTCCAGATATTCCGTCCTCTGTCTCCAGTGCCTGGAATGGGTCGCTCCCTGAAGGCAGAAAGGGAAAACCTACACAAACTTGTAACTCAGCCCTCCCTTCTTGCCTCTGTCCCTCATTTGCTTTGCTTACACACACATTCACACACATCAGGGAGCCAGTCCTTCCCCAATAGCATCTCTTTTTAAAGGATGCAGCAGGCACGGCGCAAATGCACATCCAGCCACAAATCACAGCTGCTCGCTCCTGAAAGACCACCAATAAAAGAAGAAAGCCATAAAGCTGCAATGCTTAGAGTAAATATATCAGCAGCTTAATCACTCTCTTGGGAATGAAGATGCACTCTGTGCATTACTGGGCTCTGTGTGTGCTTAATAACAGGGGCCAGCGTGGGCTACAGAACAGCCCACTGCCTCCTGGCATGGTAAAGCAGAACTCAGAACAATCTAGGAAAAGTGCCTTTGCACTATATTACCTAAAACCCCACTCTCTTTACTGGCTCATTAGCTAGAGCTAATTCTCACCAATACGAGCCAGGACAAATTTCAAGGTGCTTTACCACGTGTCAGTTCTGTGTAAGTCGCCGGTTTCATCCATTCAGAGCCTGTTTTATGACTTCAACAACTGCAAAACAGTGCCTTTCTCACATCGATCCTTTCTCCCAAAACCTCACCGTTCTTCCCAGCAGATTAAAAGCTTTCAAGTGCACCGAGTGGCAGCAAACAGCAGTGGGCATACCTGCAGGTGCTACTCTTCTGCATGACGTCAGCTCGGTGGTATCCAGAGAGTTTACAAAATCCGTCATTACTATAAACTACGGGCCAGTCCACAATCTGGGCGTTTCCCAACAGAAAACTGGATTCTGAAAGGACAAAGAGCAAAAGAGAGAAAGGGCTGTTGTCAGTGGCAAAGTACAATGAAATCCTCCTCGTGTTACACAGCAGATGCAGAGTTATTCATGATAGTAACTTCTTATCGTGATGCTTCAGAGGGAACTGAAATCCAAATGGGCATCTGAAAAGAATTTGTGATGAAACAGGATAACTCCTGGTAATGCAAGTAGCTTCCCACACCCCAAAATACTGATACAAGCACCAATGCTTTAACAATTTAGAAAGCATTGATTTATTCACAACAACTGGGCAAGACACCATGTTTTATTTTTATTTTATACGTATCTTGAAAGCAAGATTAAATTAACTTGCAAACTGAGTTTTAAATGCTGAATTGTATGCGTGCCCAAAGCTGATGATGACTCTTTTGCTTGAGAGAACTAATTTTTTCTTCCTATCAGGTCTGAGTCTGTTTGCAGGACACAGCCAGCATCCCTGGGATGAGGGACAGAGTGCCAGGAGCCGCTGGGGATGGGTGAGTTGCACCCACCACATCTCATGGTACACCGCGTGCCACACCACATCTCAGAGTGTGGATATTAAGTGGCCCACATGGAAATTTAGCACAATCTGGGAGCTGATAGGTGCCAAAGGGACTTCAGACGACCCAAAACAGGTAAAGGGCCTACAAGAGATCTGGAGAGGGAATTTTGATCATGGCTCAGAGTGATAGGACAAGGGGGAATGGCTTCAAAATTACAGAAGGCAGGTTTAGATTAGATATTGGGAAAAAAATCTTTACTGTAAGGGTGCTGAAGCACTGGAACAGGTTACCCAGAGAAGCTGGGGCTGCCCCATCCATGGAATTGTTCAAGGCCAGGTTGGACGGAGCTTTGAGCAACCTGGTCTAGTGGAAGGTGGTCTCTAAGGTCCCTTCCAACCCAAACCACTCTATGATTCTATGAATTTCAGTGGCAGTCAACTAAAAATACAAACAGGTGGGTTTGGCACATCCTGATAACACGCACCCACTGCTGTAAATACAAAATATGGGCAGGGAGTATTCCTAGGAGGCTGAACTCAGGTTACATATCGCTTCCATCATCTGTTCTTTCAGTCAGTGCCTACAGTTTGTATGCATGGACTGGCACCAACACATTATGAGTTAGTCCTAAAATAGTTTAATTCTTCCATCCCTGCTTTTAGCAAGGTGTTTCCAAAGAAAGGAAATACCCATTTTGCTTAAACACAATGTTGTAGGGATTTTATGTTCATTGACACTGTAAACATTCCTAATTTTTTTTTCAGAAATAATACTCTCACTTAGCAGAGGTTTTAAAATTGTAGTCCATGGTAGTCTTCAGTGTTTTCTTTATTTTTACTGTTAGTTTTCAATTTCATTTTGACTACAGCTATGGAGCTATGTGGTCCCATTCACTGGTGCAAAAAAGCTTTAAAAATATAACTATTAACAATCATTGTTGTATAAAAATTATAGGAAATGCTCCTTTCAGCAGTTCTTGTGGCGAAAAAATAAGGGTATTTTTACAAATTTTCCTCATAATAGCCCAAGAATGGCTATGACAACAACAGACATTTACTCAGGTGTGCACATTGATTTTCACATAAAAGTGACACTGAGTTTGCATGAGCTACACATGCCCTACTCAGAGTGCTAGTAACTGTGACTGGATTGTACATTCTGCAAATATTATTCTATTGAATAAGGACCATGTACTAAAAAAAATAGTATTCCTTTTTCTTTATAAGCATGAATTTTGATAAAAAAAATAATCTGAAGATTATTGGATTTTCTACAGAAAAGTGGATTTTAAAATATTTAAAAGCCAGCCAATGGGAGAAATAGAAGTTTAGATTTTGTGAAATCTAACACTTTTAAGCTCAAGGCATTTATTCAGAACCATCACAAATATTCTTTAAGCCTAAATGTCATCTTCAAAAATTTGCTTTCCTGCCCACAGGAAGATGCCCTCACTACAAGCAGCAAGAGACACGGAGTAAAGCCTGGGCATTTCACAAAATATCCCTGGATTCCCACATCCCCTTCTGCTAGGACTCAGCCCAGCTCAGGGGGCATCCTAAACCCCTGGGGACCAAAGGGTTTGCTGGAGCTCATCCCACTGTACTGATGCTCCCCCCACACCTGCATCTCCTCTTGATGCCTAAAGATGTTTCAGCTTTTTATATATTTTCATATATCTGTAGCCTCGTAGATTTTTAATATACAGTTGTATACCTTCTAGTACTTTTCCTGCCCTTTCTCATAATAAGCTAACCCTTTTCTAACACATTATTGAAATTCTGTTTAGTCTTATACTTAGGAGGAGAATTTCTGATAAGGACATTTTGTTTTCAACCTGAACTCAAGAGATATGACAAGAAAATAGGGCAAAGAAGCCCCTGGACAAACTCCAAAGGGCTGACCCGAGGGTGGGTTAGTGGTGTAATTGATTTCCTGTTGGATGTATTGGCTAGATATACTAATTAATTAACCTTACAAAAATTGTAGAAATCCTTGTTCACGTGCGCACAGAGTCATATTTGTGCACCTGAAAGCTTTCATTAAAGAGTTGCTTTTTATCTTACCACTTTAACCCTGTTGCAAGGTTTTTTCCTTTTGTTATTAGGCAACACCTCCAGTTTGGAAAAGGGGAGACACCCCCAGCCCCCCAAACCCACCGAGCTCTCCCCACAGTTGCCACCCCATCACCACCACGCTCCAGGAGCTGGAGGATGCTGGGAGCATCAGCAATTCCGAATTTCTCATCCCACAGGGAAACGACCCAAGGTTGCAATGACGCTCAGGTCAGATTTGGGAAGATTATCTTTATAGAACCATCTCTGGCCAAAATTCTGCTCGCACGCCTCAACACAAAGGGCACGGCCTGGCGATGATGCACTCAGGGATGCTCTGCACATGCCTGAGCTCCCCAGAGGGCCACAGTCCGAAAGCAGACAACCCTCCTGCTGCGAAGCCTCCCCATCCGCAGACACAAACTCAACTGTGCATTCCCACCACGCCGCTGTTTCAGGACACAGAGCACACAGCACAAGTACACACATGGTGCGGCCAGATAAACAGCATTTAAATGGTTGTCTTCTGCGCATTTTAAACTTCTTTGCACCCGAGGGTCTCGAAATATTCGATAAGGCATTCACCAAGCTGATCAAATCCACAAGAAACCTGGGAGGGGACAAACCATAAAGCCAAGCTATTGATAAACTGTTGTGGGTTTGTTGGTTTGGTTTTTTTTTAAATCCAGCAAAATTTGTGATAAAAAAAGACACTAGAAATATCTTGGTAGATACTAGTATTTCTAATTTTTAAGGTTAGATCAGATCCATAATACATGGATTAGAAGCCTGACCAGATATTAGAAGATGTTTTCTTCTGTCCCCTTGAATTTTCCTTTACTTAATTGACTTCTGCTTTTTACCCTTGTCTCCTGAGCAAGTTAAGCTCATCCATCCATGCTCAGCACAGGAATATGAATCATAGGATCTTTTAGGTTGGAAAAGACCTCCAAGATGATTGAGCCCAACTGCAAACCCAGCACTGCCAGGTCCACTACCAATATCTGTACGTGTGTGTGTGTGTGTGTGTCCAGTTCCATCTGAAGGAAAATCTTGATTCAATGTTTGCCTCTTGTTAGAGACCAATAAATCCACCTGTGGGCACAAAGCCACAGGGATCCACCTTTCATTAATGCTGCTGCTCGCTGAGCAACTTGATAAAATTGAAGGAAGAACAGGTCAGTGTCTGACCCTTGGGTTTTAGAGTGTACCCAAATCTGGGTATCCACAGGACTCTCTGTATTTACTACCCTCTATTTTATCAGGAGCCATGTTATTTTCTTCAACCAAGACACAATTAATTCTTCCCTACTTCTACAGTTACAGATCATAACTGCAGGCAGATTTAATTCTACATGAGCCAATCCATAGCCAGCTGTAAAAATCCAAACTGTGTACTGGATGACAGGACACTTGGAGAGAACCTCTCCTTTTTTGACCATAGTTTTATAAAATCATGTCATCACCACTAACTACTCATTGAAAGTCCATTTCTTCAGTTCCCTCCCCTGAGGATGGATCCACAGCCACTCCCGAACTACATCCACCTGCATGCCCGACTTCTGTATTTCTGCAATTCAAATTCACAATTTCCTGGCTAAGAAAGGTCATCACAGTTGTGTCTTTGGTTATGATTTCCATGACTCCGTGGCAAATTCCACTCTGTCCAATTTCTGCCTGAACCAGGTGTAAGAGACAAGGGCTGGAAAAAACCTCATGTTATCTCCATCTCCAGTTGCCACAGAGCAGCCAAGAATGGAGGTGTTCAGACTCCCTTCATAGGAGAGGCAACTTCTCCTTCCCTGCTCAAGTCTCCAACAGATGAAAGGGGTGTTTTGTGCCTTCTTCAGAAGAAAAGGAGCCAACAAAAGGTCTGGAAATGGCAGGGTGATGGGCATGGCAAGGACACCAGCACTGGGATCTCTGCAGCCATAGTCCCGTCAGATCCAGTAGACAAGAGCTGTATTCTGCAAGCAAGTCTCTTGAAAGAATATGTTATATTGGAGGTATTCTCAATAACAAGTGCTTCTTAAGAGAGTTTATTTACTCATAACTGGACATTACTGACTCCAGCCACTACACCTACACCAGAACACATGAATTTACTTTAATTATGTCACAACTTCATGGAAAGATCGCAATAGGGATTGCCAAGGTTAGCCAAAGTTATGAATGGCAGGGCATAAATACAGCTGATGTTCTGCTCTAAGGTGCTGGAAACTAAAACTTGTGCTGTATCCATGGTGTGGCCCAGAAAGGAAAATCTTCTCTCTCCATGTACAGCAACTCTCAATCTCACAAGTATTTTAGTACAGAGGCTGGGGACTTCCCCACTGGTCAGCAAGACACTGGTCACTGCTAAAAGCAGGACAGTGACTCTGACAGATGCTGGTCTGATCCAAGATATGGTGGAACTGCAGGAAACTGGGATCCAGATGACCATGGTGTGGTATCTCATACTGAAAACATTTATATGCAGCTAATTTCAAAACTCACACAATGATTGTCCTGAAATCTCTGGTGATGCATTCATCCTTCTTGGATTTCTCCAACACACTGAAAGTGCACATCCACTTCACATTTCCTGACAGATAAAAGGTCAGTTTTTATTATTTCTAAGCTTGTCTTGATGTCATTGCCTCCACCAACCATCTTCTCCAGCCATTCCCCTTGCTGATGTACCGTAGAAAGCCCAAATCACAACTCTGTAGGTTGTGTATGCTCCTTGGCTAGACACCTCCAAACACCAGACCTGTCTGTAAGGAGAGCAGGGTCTGCCAGCAGACTCGTCTGTCTCAGAGTTGCCAGATTCCTCTTAGGAAGGCAGCAGGCTTTTTATCAGCTAATATAACTCTCCTATTTACAAGGTTTAATGCTGATGGCAAGGAAACGGGGTATTAGAGGCATACAGTCAGCAAAACTTCAGGTTGGAAAACACAACTGAGGAAAACAATTTTTTTGAAAGGCACTGCATTTGCTGTTGCCATGCTTCTATTTTGTAAAAAGGCTCTTTTGTGCGAAGGCAGCCCGTGCTGTAGAGCAGCAAGCCTTTAATCTTGCTCTACCTTGCAGTAGCTAGCACTCAACACAGCGCTGAGCCTTGTGCTTGCTATTAAAATAAAAAGACCACAGTGTGCGAGCAATTTTTTTAACTAACAAAATGCCCAAAGCAGTGTAAAATTCATGTTATGTAATGACAGGAGAGCAAGAAAAGCTAAATCATTCCAGAAGATATGCTTAACCAAGTGAGAAACGTTGTCTCTAATCATCTTTTCTCAAGAATGCTTGGGTACCACTTGTAAGCAAAATTGTTTAAATCACCATTTCTGAGAATTCCATCTCTTCTCAAGGAAACAGGCAACTGACCTTTTTTAGAAAGGTCACCACTGAAAAGGTGCTGTAAAGAAAATAAAGTAGGAGCAGAATACAAACAACAATAATGATTATGATAACAAAAAGTAGAAGCGTTTCCCTCTAGGAATGAATTCCTACCTCTAACAACTTTACACAGAGCTGTCGTTCAGAACTCCCACCCTTCCACTGCAGAGCAAAAGCAGCCCAGACCTCACAGGGGCTGTGAAAAATCTGGAAATTGCCTTTTTTTTGCTCATATAAAAGCCCCAAACCACTTCAACTGCTGTCAGCCGATTCTCCTCGTAACTACACAGAGTCAGAATATTGCTGCAGAGCTGTTTAGAGCATCTTGGAAAACTGGTGCTGCTCCTCTGTGTGTGTACTCAGCAGGGGTGTCCAAAAAAAGTTCTCTTTTTTAATTTTCTTAGCTTTCCTGAGCAGGTCTTGGCCCTGACAGTGCCCAGTGTTGTCTGTGGTGACTCCAACCACATGCTCAAGATGTGCTGCATCCCCATGGAATACAGAGGAAGATCCTACGCCCTTCTGGAGGGCACAGCCCTCTGAAATCTGCCTCAACAGGCACCAGCATCCCTCCAGCTCTGGGGTCGGCTGCAGATGAACCTCAGTTCTTGAAGCAGCAACCTCCACCAGCACTTGGTACTCCAGTCTGTAAAACCACAGTGCTGTTTTCTAACAAAGCTATAATTTCCCCAGTGTCTTTAAAGCATGCAAAACATCAGTGTCATCCAATTTACCCAGTACATTAAGTGTTGCTTGCCTGAAAAAAAAACCTCACAAAGGACCAACTCTTTACGTCACCTTTCTGTGCCAGCGGTGTCTTTATTTAATACTCACATCATGAAGATGCAACGAGGGCTAAACCCAGAGCAAGGTGTCACCACACTGACTATGCTGAAATGATCCATTTCCTGCCCCAAAAACGTGCTCCTCAAATAAAACAGAAGACGAATAATCCAGCACTGGCTGAAATATTAAATCCACACGTAAGTCGCTCAGCTGGGAACACAGAAGCTTTCAGCAATTTAGCAAGCAAGCTCAAGAAGAAAGATTAGAGTCTGCCTGAAATTTACCTCCTGAAGAAAATTAACTGTAATCGTTCGGAATGTGGAAGCCCACAAACAGCCCCAGCCTTTACTGTGGCACATTCCTGACCCCAGGAAGAGCTCTGAGGCAATAAGGACATGAGAGCATCTCTACGAATTACCTGAAAAATGACATTTCATACAATTCTGACCACAGTTTCTCCCCCACACATCCATTTGTCCTCGAATTACACCAACCCTCACCTATCCCAGTTATCATCTAAACGCCACTGCTGAATCTGCTCTCTATTAAAATTATGCAGAACACAACATAGATGTACTGAGACTAAATTTAAACTGGAGCACGCTGTAGCTCTCACTCAAGGCACACAGGCACCCTCAGGGAGCAACCAGAATCCAGATTTCCAGCTTTATACAAATGAGAGTGCTGGCTTCACATCCCCAGAGGAGAAAATTGTGGTAACAGGAGCTGTTCAGACACGGGGCTCCTCTTGCTAACACTGCGCCCGCAGCGAGTCCTGGCTGCAGGTCCACAGAGCCTGGCTGCTTCTCAAAAAAAAACATGTTCGGGCAGAAAATCGGCTGTATCGCCTGTGCTCTCCTCTCTGTGCCAGTGGCTGAAGCAAAGCTTTCAACAGGACTGGTCCCAAAACCCCTTCGGGGTGTGGAGACAGACCCTGGCCACTTGGGATACCCAGGGCTCAGCACTTACAATAGCCAGTCCCCTGAGTGTGCTGATTAAACAAGTAGTGTCCTTTGTTCTTATCTGAAAAGCAGATTATTAGAGTACCAACTCCAAAATCTTCTATTATTTAATGTTATCAAATCAGAAAATCCTATTTCCTTCAGCTATCCAAGAGAACGACTTAAAATCCCAGTTCACCACCAGACAGCACCCTGTAAAACAGGCTAATTAAATGTATTTCCACTTCCTGACATTATTTGGCTGTATACTCCTTCCAACTGCAACAAGAAAATCAGAATGTTCCCTCGAAAAAAAAACCAATTTAATTTTTTTTCCTTCTCTCAGGTTTCAACATTAACCTGGGAATGCAGCAACTCTTGCAGTGACCTCTTGTGGCAAGCGCTCAGCAGCACTCAAAGCTTCCCCCAAAAGGAAAGGATACCTCTCCCACCACCCCGTCCCACCAGTCACAGAATGAAAGATAAGAAAGAAAAAAAAAGAAGAGAAGAGAAGAGAAGAGAAGAGAAGAGAAGAGAAGAGAAGAGAAGAGAAGAGAAGAGAAGAGAAGAAAAGAGAAGAGAAGAGAAGAGAAGAGAAGAGAAGAGAAGAGAAGAGAAGAGAAGAGAAGAGAAGAGAAGAGAAGAGGAAAAAGCAGACCCACAACTAGAAATGAGACCACAAAGCAGCTGATCATATCTCAAGGAAATCCAGATTTTCCTTTAGCTAACAATATGGCACTCTCTAAGTTTCTAAATTAATAAAATGGCACAGAGCTTCCATAACTATTTTTTTTAAGTAAAAATAAACATTTTAGACCATGCAGAACTCCCCCAATTTCAGCAGCAGTCTGATATGCTTAATCCATCTGCGCTCAGTGAGCCCACTTGAAAAGCAAGGAAAACAGGGCGTCTGCAATTGAAAACTCCTCACATATGTCATCTAGTAATGCTTGTCAGTGTAAAAATCCACTTTGCATTGATTTACGTGTCAGCAAGCGCCCTGCAGTCACAGAAACTGCAGAAGGAACCCTGTGCCTTCGAATGCCAAAGAAAGCCCTAATGACATGAGCTCCTGGGTCATCCCTTCAGTAACTTCTGAGCTGAACTGGAGGATGGAAACTTTCACCCCACGGTGCATCCTGCTTTTATGCAGGGATTTAGGGAACTGCTGAGCTCTGCATCTTTCTCAGAGGATCCCCAGTGACAGACATCCAGCAAACTCGAAGTACCTCGCTTTAAAGAACTTTCTCTCTGCAGCATGTGTGATTTAATTGGTGCCAGATGAAAATGCAGCTCATCTTAATATAGGGGAGAGAAGCCCACATGTACCACGTCCCACGTCCCTGCCTGCAAGACAGGAACCCTACACAAGCTAGTAAGAAGAAGAGACAAGAAACACTTATTTTATCTGTAATACCAGTGGAATAAAAATTAAAAAGGTGTCTTACTGCTACACGTGTAACACTTGTTTCCCCCTCCCTTTCCAGGTAACCTGCCTTGACAACAGTCACCTGTGAACAGGGCTGATCCCTTCACCCATCAGTCACAGGGACCCAGAACAGCAGAAAGGTCTGTGTGAAGGACCTGCTTTTTAGGAACACGGCATAAAGCTGGAAAAGGCCAGGAATTAAATGCTAGTTTCATTAAAACTCGTGCTGAAATTCCCATGCAAGCCTTACAGAGCTATGATTTCCTCCCAGTGCCAAAATGCATTTGTGAAAGACCCGCTTTCATGAGGAAGCTTCTAAGAGTTACTGCAACAGAAACAATATCCGATAATGATGACTCTTATCATATAGATAAGGTTATATACAGTTTTCACAAAATTCATCCCCTCTTCCAAACTGTTAGCAATCTTTATTGCAGATTGCTGCCCAGAGTTACCCTTTCCACAAATTCATGCCCTACCATAAAAGCAAATTATGCCATTAACATGTATTTAATTTTTCTGCTGATACAATTCATGAAGGCAAGACAGATGTACGTGGCTCAAGTCACTGGATGACTCTGCCCATGGGACAGGTCAATGAATCCCTGTCCTGACCCAGAGACTTGCCCAGTTCTGTACCCTCTGCACTTCCACAATGCTGAGCACAGGTCAGCATCAGTCGAAGCTCTGAATGCACTGAAGAAGCAGACAATAATATCGGTAATAATGGGCACAGACTGCTGAGAACATCTTGGGAGAGAACATTGCCCTTAGGATCATCCTTATTAAACATCCCAAATACTAATGGTAGTAAAAGACAGTCACCTCAATGTGATTTAGCTCAGTGCTCTCAAAAAACACCTTTCAGCTCAGCAAAACACCTGGTGCTCTTAAGATCTAGGGCACAGCCAAGGCTGTAGAGAGATCGTATCAAATCTTTGTGACCCTCAGATAAGCCTCAATGTATTTTCACTGTGCTTTAAAAGAAGGAAAAAAAAAAGATTGCAGAGAGTGCACTGAGATTACCCTGAAGACAGGTCAGTGTGTCCTCAGGGCTTGTCCCTTTCACCAACCACAGCAGCCCTAAGGACAGACCCCGCTGCTCCCCACAGGCTTTGGCTCTCCTTAAGTGGAGCTCAGCTGTGGTGTGGGCAAAGAACCTGCAAAGCAGAGGCTGCCATGCACCACCCCATGCTTTGGGAAGCACCTGCAACCTGTGATGCTGCCCAAACACCAAAGTACAACACTTAAACACCTAAAACACTTCACAAGCTCCAAGATGTAAAGTCGTCTCCAGAAGAGACCTTCCCCGGGCAAGGCGACAGTGTGGGACCTCTCCATCGCTTTGGCAGCTGCTCCGTCCTTCCCAAACACATTGGTTGGGAGAGGGGCATCCAGCAGGGCAGCCCTGCTCTCCCACTCTCCAACACAGAGGGCAAAGAGCCACGGTCACCGCCTTTCACGGCCACCCCGCTCACAGCCACCCCACTCCTTTCTGCTCAGCTCCTTGGTGCTTTGCTCATGACTGCACACTGTGAGCGCTTCTCCCACAATTTTAACCCCAAATAAAATAAGCAGCCAAAGTTGGGGTAAAAAGGAAGGGTTCACAACATTCCTAAAGAGAAAGTGCCCAAATAATGCTGAAAATTCAACATATGATTGCTTTTAACACCAGGCTAGACACCACACCAAGGCTGCACACCGTGTTCCTGCTACACCTGCTCCCAGTTCTGACTTTCCACGTTCTGAAATTATTACAATTTTGTCTATAAATTTTGTTATCAGGATCCATCTCTGGTAACTCTGAGTAATTTGTCTCCATCTACACTTCATTTTGAAGCCATTGCTTCCATTTCACCTGAAGAACAGCCTATCTGCTGAAATACCTGCCTAATTTTTTCCATCAGTACCCGTAGCCTAATAGAAGTTATTACCTGTATCTACAAACCTCCTCTTGGTTGTTAAGAAAAGATTTATGATCAAGAAGTCATAAACGTGACAAATCTCAAAGGAGAATGTTCCTGAACCAGGAATGGTGACAGAAAGGCTTTTTTGGGGGGCATGCTGAAGATGTATTTTAAAAACAATCATCAGTCTTTCCTTTATCCCATTCCTCTCATTGTCAATGAAAAATCCCTTGGAACCTGGTGAATCCAAGTGTAAAAACAAACCCAGCAGACAGTCAGCAGACCAAATCCTTGTCTTCTACCGAGCACTGGCAGGAGATACTCAAACCAGATTTGCTCCACTGTATACTATTAAGTTCGGATTAAACAGTGCTGAATCCAATGAAAATTACTATTTCTATAAAGGATAAATAAGGCTATGTCCTGGATGACAAAAATAAGAATTAAATCATGTTTCAGCTCACAACACTGACAACTTACATGAGTTAAATACAAATTCCCAATCTACTTTCTTCTTTGTGTTCAACAGGGAAGATTTGCCTCTCTAGCTAACATCAAGCTTAGACATCATCAGTGGCACAGAAAAAGCAAGATGAATGACCAGATCAGCATGATTTATGCTCCTAAATTAGACCAGGTTAAAAACTGGAGGGGATATGTGCTTTTAAAGTATAATGTTCGAAAGCCTTCTGAGTTTTTCCAATTTTTGCTATCTCAAAGCTTTACTGAGCTTTCACCAGGGAGGATGTGTGATTTAATTAGAGCACGATACAAAACCATAGCATTCCCAAACCATGCTTCCAGCCCAGCCACCGACATGCTGCATGACCTAGGGAAATCAGCTGTGATGCCCCAAGCCCCCATTTACGCCACAATTTGAAGAACAGGTTGAGAAAGCCTCTGTATGTCCTCTTCCACAAGGAGCCGTGAAGTGTAATTAAATTCCACCCAACACTTTGAAACTGTCAGAGGGAAAGTGCTGTATAAACGCCTATTAATTAAGCCTGCATTTAATATTCTGGGAAATAAATACACTATTGCGGGAAACAAGCTCTTGGAGATTGTGCAGCTCCAGGGCTTGACAGAGAGTCAGCTGCCGACCGTGGACCGACAGAGGCAACACCAGAGGGAGGAAGCCCCCCCAGAAATGGCTGATGGCTCAACACAAGGCTGGCATTTTAACACACATAATTTCAAAACAAATTCCAACTCCTCATCCCACTCCTGCTCATGAGGAAAATCCATGAATCACCAATTCACTACCTGCTGTCAAAATCAACTCCAAGCCAGCACATCAGACCACACTGGTATGAATGTGAGGTACATCCAGCACTGTGCAATACGGAAAGGTGGAAAGGTGGATAGGAACACTTTTCAGCGTGATTTCACACCCCAGTGGTGTCTTGATTAATACTAAATGTGGTACCTCAGCACAATGCTTTGCTCTGCCCACCATTCCCACTCCTGACTCCAGGTGTACACTGGCACAGCAGTGCTTCCCCATGGCAGAGTCACCCTAAACTTGGGCTGACCAAGGAGTTATCTTTTAGCAAATCCAAAGCCGAGCTCTCCTACATTTGTGTAAACACTCCTGTGTCTCAGGAGTTATGTGCCAATGCAAGAACTACATTAAAAAATGCATGTAAGTAGCACAGGACTTGCCTAAAGCAGCGTCTACAGCAGCACACCCAAAGACACAGTGAGCTGCAAACATATCATAACTTTAATGGAGCTGTTTAGAGTGCTCTCGATCAGTGCTTTGCACTGGATGCAAGGGTGAAATTAACTCCAGCAGCAAGGAATAATTGGATACCACACAGTCCTGAACTAGCCCTGTAAATATTCACCTGACAGAGGAGCCGTAAATGACCAACTGCAGACAGTTCTTTACCCATTTGCTCAGCCACAGGATTACCATTATCCAAACCACAGTCACTCCCTCACCGCTTTCCCGGTACCTTTGCCACAGACTTCAAAGTGTCACAGAATTGCAAAAACTTTGAACCCCCCGAATGGAAATGGTTGCAAGTCCTAATTATTACAAAACTAAAGAACAAGAAGGCGAGGGGAGGAAAATGACCCGATGAGCGGAGAGAATGACAATTTATTGTCTCATTAAAAAAGGGGGGAAAAGGTTCAAATTGGTAGTAGCGATAGCGATGTAAGAAGTGCGGGGAGACAGGGAAAGGACCGCGAGGGGATGCTCCGGAGGGGACGAGCGGATCCCGTTCCTTGAAGGCACCGCTTTGGCACGGACCCACCAGCGTGGCAACGCCGGGGCGAGAACCCGGAGGGACGGAGGAGAGATGGATGGACGGGCGGATGGGGTGGCCGGATGGAGGCATGACGGGGGAATCTCTCACCGCTGGAGCGCCGGACGATGTTCTCCAGGAAGGTGTTCTGCGGTGCCACCAGCCCTCTCTTGCCCCCCGGCATCCTGCAGCGCCGGGCTCGGGGGCCGGGGGTGCGCGGCGGCAGCGGCGGCGGCGGCGGGGGGGGGCCGGC
>VZTI01003801.1:1077081-1169403 GCA_013397865.1 Struthidea cinerea | reverse complement strand
TTTTTTTTTTTTAATGACAGGGTTTTGAAGAGGGCTCAGGGGAAAGGAGTTACTGTGCGCCACTGATCCATTAGAATCTCTCTTCTCTGACAGTGGGGGACCAAGAGTTGCTCAGAGTATCTCAGTCAAAAACTCTACAACTGCAGGAGGTTTTTCACACCTTATTTCAAAATCGTTACTGTTACTTTACTTTGGAAGACATTATTAGGTTGTGCAAAACATTCTTTAACATAAGGCAGGTAATTAAATCAACTTCTTGAAACTTAGAGTATCTAAACATTTGGGACAATAATTTAACATTGCTTTATGAACGCAGTTCTCAGCTGTATCACCTAATTATTTGACATGTAATTCCTTAATCTATTTCATTGTTTCCAAATGCAGCTCAAGTTAACTACAGATTGTAGAAATCGCTTCACCTAAAACAGTTTTCCAGCTGCTGAGTTGTGACAGGAGTGCAGCGCAGGCTACAGTTTTCCACTTCATGCGTGAAGAGAAAAACATTGCTCCTAAAGTCAGTGCTGTGAATACAAAATATAAATATAAAAGGAATGTGTATATGAGAAGTGCCATGTACAGGAGTATGAGTGCTTGTAGCCATTATAATTATCTCTGTAATAAATATTACTTTCATTTCCAAAGACCACAATTTGTGCTTGTACTGCAGCTCCTCGCTGAAATCCTTTGCATTCAGTAATCGAATAGTTCAGGGCAAGGATTTCTCCATAATGAAGGGCAGCAGTTGGCTGTGCACTGCTGAATCTCATTTCCATCAGAAAGATATAATTACAGCCTTACGTTAATTTCTGGTTAGAAAACTGGGAATTATCAACACAAACAAATTGGTACCAGAAACACTCCTTTTTTAAAGTGCTTTTTGAGCTGCAAATTATGCAAAAATCATCTGATCATTAATTACATCAATCTCACTTATCTTTGTCTCAGAATAGACACAGGCTAGACCT
Source organism: Struthidea cinerea (assembly GCA_013397865.1). NCBI lineage: Eukaryota > Metazoa > Chordata > Aves > Passeriformes > Corcoracidae > Struthidea > Struthidea cinerea. Next base: position 1,168,438 of record VZTI01003801.1, on the reverse strand, counting down.
AAACAAAAGCAGACTTACACAGTTACTAAACCTTCTGGAAAGAAAACCCAACTGAATCCTGCATCTTTTATAGGATACAAGATTCACATCCTGCTGTTTTCAATCAAACTACTCAGAGATTTTTTTCTGCTAGGAATAGAAATACACATTTAATAAGCATAAACCTAATGCCCCCTGTTGGTTATATACAGCTTAAACCCTCGCCTGTGCACACAGGGACTCCTCATCTCCTACTGCTGACTAAAGCATCCCACGGAACATTTAAGGTTTTACATGGGCACAGAGATTATGCTCCAGAATCACCTGAATTAATTTCTCTCCTCCCTCACAGGCACAGAGCCACATTCTGGTACATAAGATGCTTCTGTGCCTATAAAGCCAGCCCATACCACCAGAGTGCTCTGCAATATCCTGTCCTCAATCACTGCACATGGAAATTGCAGAATAATGAAGTCATAGAATCATTAGGGTCGAAAAACACCTCTAGGACCACTGAGCCCAGCAATTAACCCAGCATTACCAAGCCCACTACAAAACCATGTCCCCAGGTGCCACATTTACACATCTTTTAAATCCCTCCAGGGATGGTGACCCACCACTGCCCCGGGCAGCCTGTGCCATTGCTTGACATCCCTTCACTGAAGAAATTTTTCCTATTATCCAATCTAAACTTCCCCTGGCTCTCCTCCAGGCCCTTTCCTCTTCTCCTGTCACTTGTTATCTGGGAGAAGAGACCAGCCCCCATCTGGCTACAGCCTCCATTCAGGGAGTTGTAGAGAACAGCAAGGTCCCCCCAAGTCTCCTGTTCTCCAGACTGAACAAACAGCAGTCAGACAGCCTGGGGCCTCTGTCTCACCTGCTAGAATGAGCCAAAATGTTAATTGTGGGCCAGATGTTTAAAACCAAATTCACTTGGGGTTTTTTTAGCTTGTCCACAGCACATTTCACTAGTTTCTGAGGAGACCTCCAAACTGAAAACTAACAGCATCTCCAGCTAGGTGTGTATTCTATAATCAGTTTAACCTAAATTTGTAACTGCCCTTTACTGAGAAAAGCCAGAAGAACAATTGAACAAGAATATACAAAATTAAGTGAAGGGGTTTTTTACCAAAATTTCTTTGACTAATAGCACTTTTTCTGTTGAGTGAATGTTGGGCACAGTGGTTCACCTGCTCTACACAGAAGATGCTGAGAGACTCCTGCTACCTGTGGTCTCAGGAGCAGTAAGAGCCAATATCTGCAGAGGCAGGAATCCCTTCTGTGAGTGACAGGAGGCTGCTTGTACCCCTCTCTGTACCTCTGCCTTTCAGCAAGGACCACTGCCAGCCACAGCTGAACACTCCCTGTCCTTCGTACCCAGCAGACACTTCCCCAGAGGAGATGCTGGACCACTCCTCCGTAGCTGGCTGAGCACCTTGGCCCGCAGAAAGACACCACTCAGGGTGGAATCATAGAACCATTTCAGCTGGAAAAGACCTTTAAGGTTGTGGAAATAGCTGAGACCTATGCAGCAGAGCAAAATGCAAAGATCATCCTCTTGTCCTGACCTAGAAAGAGCATCGGAATTGGAGGCACACAGTGGGAATTACCATCCTCTCACATTTTACTGCAAATGCCACCATTAGTTGGTACATTTGTGAGGATCCCTGTGCCATCCCCTCTTGTGTGAGCCTGTGATGTGACAGGCTCCAGGGTGCATCAGAGAAAGGAAGCCCAGGGCTGGCTATCTGCAATACCAGCCTCCTCCTAGGGACACACCTGGTGTCCACCACACAGATGGAGGGATTGCTCAGAGCCTAAGGGACTCCCAGTGTTACAGAACCACAGAACGGTTGGGCTGGAAGGGACATTAAAGATCACCTATTCCCAACCCCCTGCCACAGGCAGGGACACCTTCCACTATCCCAGGTTGCTCCAAGGCGCGTCCAACCTGGCCTTGAACACTCCCAGGGATGGGGCAGCCACAGCTTCTCTGGGCAACCAGTGCCAGGGCCTCAGCACCCTCACAGTCCAGAAATTCTTCCTAACATCTAATCTGAGCCTGTCCTCTCTCAGTTTGAAACCATTGCCTCTTAAATCCTACTTCATTCCCTTACCTTAACTCCAGGAGAAGCTGCCTCTCCTTGGGGAACAGCTTCATTTCTGTCTTCAGATCAAGAGCATGCCAGTGATATCAGGGTGAGGAGTAAGAGGGACAAACTGAATTCTCCATGAAAAGACAGAACATTGAAATGCAGGGGAACACGAGGAGATATTTTGTGACTGCTGGCCGTGAGCCTCCTCTCCCTCAGCCACAGCAGGCACAGCCAAGACCAGCACCTCTGCTTTGTCTTGCTTAAATCACCGCAGAGCTATTTCTTGCTGCCTGCCTTAACCCTCCACACCTGGCTGGCAGAGCTACCCCTCACCTGTGCTGGGCACAGCTTTTCTTAAGCCACTCTCTTCCCTCCCTGCCAGGCTGTAAGTGGCACCCATCCACTGCAGGGGTGCTGAAATCCCCGGGGGCCCAGGATGGGAGCCCATGAGCCCCCCAAGTGCCACCCAGCCCCTTGGTGCCCTGCACAGTAACAAGTGTCACCAGCAAAACCAGGCTTATTTCTCCAATTTGTATGATTTGTCCCAGGAGGAGGGTGGCTTGGTGCTAATTCAGCCACCTGGGTCTCATCCTACCGAGATCAGGGAGGCAGCTGGTTCTGATACTGCACCTTAGGAGCCAAGATTTGGGGTGCCACCCCTCCAGTCACCTCAGTTGTCTCTGGATTTGGCTAAAGCCAAGTTTCATACCCAAAGTCTCCTGCAGTAATGACGCATGGGCAAGGACCTTGCTTATCAGGTGGAAAATGCAAAGCCGTTTATTGCGCAGTCAGAATTCCCTAAATACCAGCACCCAACAGGATATAACATCCTATAAACAGGAAAGATGCTCACCACAGTGTCCCCCAATCACCTGGGGCATTGCACAGATTTTACCTAGTATGGTAATAGGCAAACAATGCCCTATAAGGCCACAAACTACAATTAACACTTCTCATANTCTTCCAGCACCTAGTGCACCCCAACAGTCTCCCAATTCCCCATCTCTGGCACAGCTGAGCTGAGCCAGAACTGTAAGTTATAAGACATCCAGGTTCCTTAATTGCAGCAGCACGTGAGAAAGATGGCATGGCTGAAATTACAGTGTAAAACACGGGCAATGGAGAACCAAGCGGTAAGCATTCCTTTGATTCAAATCCAGCAAAGCCTGCAACAATTTTACAATATCCAGTTGCTCCTTAAACGAAAGCAAATGTAATTTCCTCTCTGCCCTTAATTTGAAAACATCCTACATTAGATGATTTTTGGGATATTCATTAATGGAATATTAACCCTACCAGTAGTTAGGCAACAAAATTCCGTTGCTGCTTTTGACATAAAAATATCTTTGCTGAGCCACTCTTGAACCAGCATTATTTGGATGGAATTAAAATGTTATTTCAGGTCCTTTGATAAAGGTTTGGGGATATTTTTGCTCTTCCTAGCACTCTCCCCTCCTGTCTTTTTTAAAATAAATTCAAGAAATCTTATCAGTGATAGGAGAGAGGCAAGACACTGCCAAGAGTATCTGGATTTATGTGCTAAAGTGTTTTGTGCAATCCAGTCTGACTTTATTCCATGCTGAGGAACCTGATGCTTATCCTCACACGTAGTTCTTTGTGACCTCCAAGGCCATGAAGATAAGAAGAGCAAAGCTTTTAAAATAATGCAGTGTCATATCTCTGAAAGATTCCTGTAAATCTGCCTTTGAGGCTGAAGGGAGGGAAGGAGAATCCAACTGAACAAAAGCTTTAAAAAACACATGTGATACACTACAAATCTGTGTAACCACTCAATGAAACTGGAAGAAAAGGAGCAAAGAAACACCTGTTAAACAGTGTGTAAAATGGCATGTGATGCAAGCAAAAGATAAAGAAACTCTTGCAGCCTTTAAGGACATCAAGTGAAATGCAAAATGCTCAAAGTTGGCTTGGCTCGCTCTCTGCTTGATTTGAATTTCAAGCTCTGATGTACAAAAAGCTTTGTCTCCATGCAAGGTTTTGAAGTCCTGCAGGACTGCCTGCCTGGATGCTTTTGCTTTGAAGCTGTCTAAAGCTTCCCTTGTCATCACTGTTTCACATTAAAATATATATTCTCCATTGCAGGACTTAGCAAATAGATTTTCAGCTGTTCTATCCCCTTCTTCCCCCTTTCTCCATCAGATTGTTTTCTTCAGGCTCCAAGTATATGCAGATTTAATGGGCAGATCTTTCAAAAATAATGCTTTCCTTAGAGAAAACAATAAGTTAAAAGCCATTTGTTGTCTCATGCTGTCAGATTTTTGCCAGCAAAACCAGAAAACATAACACAATCAGAATTATCTATGCTGTAAAGCAAAACTGCCTGCCTCTTCTAAACCATTCTTTTGCCCTGGTTACATCAATTCCTGACACTGAAGGGTTTCTATGATTTCAGCCTCCTTCCAGGTGATGCCCAAGCCCAGTCCCATGAGCTGAGCAGAAGACAGTGGATGCACGTGATGGTTCAGATCACGGGCTCTGCAGATTCCCTGTGCCCTGCATTTCAGGCTCAGTGCTGGGTCCTCTGCCAAGTGCACCCTCTGCCAAGCTCCAATGGCTCCCACATCCTCCCAGATCACACTGAGTATCTTTGCCTTTCCCTCCTTTTGCAGCCTTCTCTTTCTCCCTCCACTTCATGCTTCTACTCATCACTCTCCATTTTGCTCCTCTTCATGACCCAGACCCCTGACCTTTTGCCTCTTAAACTCCTCTTCTTGGACTTATCTCCTCCACCCGCCTCTTCCAGAGGTGGAACAGATTCAGAATGGATAAACACAATGGATTCAGAGAACAGCACTGCAACTGAGTGAACCACCACTTAACCAAGGATATGATGCTTTTGCAAAGGGAAAAGAATATTCTCCTCTTTCGTGTTCCATATAATGAGTAATAGTGATCAGGATCTGAAGATGATCTTCACCCATCGCCAATTTTAAGAAGGTTTCAGGCAAAGCATTATGTATTTTAGAAATGTGAATACGCTGTGGTGATCCATGAGCTGGCATTAGCCGACAGAGGAACAAGGAGCTGCGTCAGTAAGGAACACCCTTAAAAGAGATTAAAGCAACTGCAGCATGAGCAGGTCTGTCTCCAGTTACTCTGTTGTCTTTGCCTAGGAGGCTGAAATACACCTATTAACTGGAAATTAAATAACACAATTCTGCTTTTAAGAATAAGATTTACTAATCCTACATTGCACAGTCTGAACAGAGTCAATATAGAAAGTATTGTGTCAAATTCTTCTTATCCAAATCTTCTATGTTTTTTCTTACTCAATCTACTAGTTTATTTCTCAAATCCTGCAGCTTCAGGTTACCCTTACGTTCTGAATCCTGTTTCAGCCTCATAAATCACAGAATCACAGAATGGTTTGGGTTGGAAGGGACCTTAAAGATCATTTCATTCCAATCCCCTGCCATGGGCACAGACACCTTCCATTAGACCAGGTTGTTCAAAACCCCATCCAACCTGGCCTCGGACACTTCCAGGGTTGGGGCACCCACAGCTTCTCTGGGCAACCTGTGCCAGGCCCTCACAAGGAAGAAGTTAATACAAAATCTAAATCTACCTTCCTTCATTTTAAAGCCATTCCCCCTTGTCCATCTCCCCACGTGATGTAATCCCTCTCCACCCCCCCTGTGCCCTGCATACAGGAGCTCCGTGTCACACACCTCCCCAGAGCACCACCCCTTCTTGTTCCCCTTCGGTGCTGCAAATCCTACTCCCTCTCCGCAGCACTCCCATATAACCTGAGAACCCCCTGGAAGTGAAACGACCCAACCCCTTGCAGTGTTTACATCAATCCAGCAGCTCTTGGTGGAAATCATTTGAGCAGCTCTGGTTTATATCCTTGTGAGGTTTCTTAAACTGCTGCCCAGCTCTGATTAATTTTTCAAGCCCCTGGACTTTGTGTACTACTCCCTATTCCCTTGTTAACACAGCTTCCATAATGTTCTTGGCTTCTCACAGCTGCTTTGCATTGTGGACATTTTCCCCAGGTTCACAGGGATACCTGAAGTTGTTCTCTCCATGTGACTCAGACCCTGTGTGCAAGGGTGACTCTGCTCTACCCTGATTTTCCATTTCCCCCAGTTTTCTTAGCTGAGAGTATCTCAACTGGCAGATTGTGAGGAATTAATATGAATCTGGAGCAAAAGTAAATTTTGCTGGAAATTCACCAAGCTCCAAGGCGCATGATGTCTTCCACATTCCTGCAGGACATCTCATATTTCTTCATGCTTTTCCCAGGCTCTGAGGGACCAGCGTGTCAAACACAGCACGCAATTCTGCCTGGGCCATCAGAGGCAGAAGCTGAGTCCTGCTTCCTTCTGAGCAGATTTCTATAAAAGAACACAGAAGACCTTAATAAATAATAGAAAAATTGGTAAATTTTCTTGGAGACTGCTGGTGAAAAATAGGCATAGCCTTATGTTACATCCTTCTGGGATTCCTTAAGCAGCTGTCCAGTTCAAATTAACTAAAGACATTTGTTAAGGCAACGTCTTCTTAATTTGTAGTTTCCTTTTTTGAAAGGTGTTTTGATTAAATGGTTTTTCACTTATCAAACTTGAAGTCTTGAGTATAAAATTAAGGGGGGAAAAAAACCCCAAAGCAGGATGATGTATAGGTTTATTTTTGACAGCTGGGATATTTTCCAGGCAGGCTACCACAAGACAGGGTGCAAATACACCCCTCCAGGTGCATCAGTGTGACCAGAGCTAATCCAAATAGCATCAGGTGAGGGCAAGAGCCTCTCAGCACAGCTAAACCAGATTATTTAGGCATCTGCTGAGAGACCTTTTCCTCCCTAACACACAGCTCAGCGCTTCTTTAGCCAAATTGAACCCATCGGAGAACTCCCACTTTGTCCTGACCGTGGCTGTACCAAGGAGCTGGGTAAGTCCCAGCTGGGGGGTCACAACCTCTTGGGCATCCACTGACTATTTCTAATATAAAGTTCTCCAAGACTTCTACAGCCAGATGACCCCACGTAAGTGCTGCAGTGGCCTGAACCATTTATTTAAACTTTGCACTGGGCTGCTGCTACCACGTTCTTCTTTCACACTCCCCTGGTCCAAGCACTGTGGATGCCAAAATGACTGGGATTGAGGAGAAGGATATGGGGTTGGCATATCACCCTGGCAGCACTGAAAAATGATAATTTGGGCAATCTGATTAAATCAGGTATATGAAACTAACCCATTGTTTTTCCTGCCTTTGAGGGCAGCTCTCACAAAGAATTCCATCAAGAGAAAGTCAAGCCACAAATGAGCTCATAAGACCAGAGCCAACCACAAATAGTTTACTGCTCTGGTTGTTGTTTAATGAAATTTGTGAACCAGTATTAAGCTTTTAAGGGATTTTCATGGGGTTTTGTCACATGTCTTTTTAATTTTTAGTGGTTACTTTCAAAACGTGACAGTTTCCAGAGTTACCTGGGGTGTACCTAACTGCAGCACCTTTCTGTTTCAATACACTATTTTTTTTTGTTTCATATGCAAACTTTGTCATGTAGATTACCATATTAACAAGCTGGTTTATTTTCTACTGTGTTCTGCACCCAAAGTAGCCTCAAAAACCAGGTGTGTTGCTGCTGAGAAACATTTTCGAAGCAACACAATTTTTGTGGTTTCATGACACAGAATAAAAACACAAGGACTGTTGGAGTGCACTGGGTGGTGGTAGAGAGACAGGCCCTGAGGATCAGAGAGAGGGCCTCTGTCCTGGGCCCAGAGGTGACCCTGGGAGTGCATCCAGGTCACCGGGGATGGACTGAGAGAGGATTGTGTGTTTATGGACAGACTGGGCCTAGGAGAAGTGTTAATTGTAGTTTGTGGCCTTATAGGGCATTGTTTGCCTATTACCATCATAGGTAAAATCTGTGCAATACCCCAGGTGATTGGGGGACACTGTGGGGAACATCTTTCCAGTTTATATGATGTTATATCCTGTTGGGTGCTGGTATTTAGGGAATTCTAACTTTGCAATAAAGGTCTTTGCCTTTTTCCATCTGATGAGCAAAGTCCTTGCCCATGCGTCATTACTGCAGAGGACAAAAACCTGAGATACTGCTGCAGGTAAAAGATCCATTGTCCTGTTTCCAGCACTGACTGAGAACAGGTGTATGGGAAGGAATACAAGCACCTGACAGTCCTGTGAAGGTTCAGTCCGAGGTTACTCTCCAAAACTGAATTTTTGCACTCCAGGAGTTTCTTAAGCCAGAGGTGTTTCCTTTGCATTTAATACTGACAGGCAGCTTCTTCCTCCATGAGTTTGTCTAGCTGCTCTTTGAGCACTGAGCCAAAAATCTGAACCAAAAGTTCTGGTTTTTTGTTTGTTTGTAACAGGAAATCTGAGGGCAGCAGCTGCCATCACGACTGATTCTGAGGAAAAAAAAAATCTCATACGAAAAGTATAATGAACCTCACAAAGGCTTATTATTCAACAAGACAAAGTGCAACATCATGCACATGGGTCAGGGCAGTCTGAGGGCAGGCTTAGATAAGGAATAAACTCTTGATTGTGAGGGTGCTGAGGCCCTGGCACAGGTTGCCCAGAGAAGCTGTGGATGCCCCATCCCTGGGAGTGTTCAAGGCCAGGTTGGATGGGGTTTTGGACAACCTGTTCTAGTGGGAGGTGTCCCTGTCCATGGCAGGGGTTTGCAACTGGATGATCTTTAAGGTCCCTTCCAACCCAAACCATTCTGTGATTCTTTATTTATGGACTTGGCTTCCAGGAAAACACAACCAAAATGAACAGACCTAAACAACAAGCATTTCTCAAAGAGCTAACTTTTACACCTATAAATGACAAGTTGTACGTAACAAGACAGTTTTTTGTAGCTCCTACTGGTAATGTCCAATAAACATCCTTAAGCTTACTAGGGAAAAAACAAATACCCAAAAAACCCCACCCCAACTGAAAATTCTAACTGCAGACAGTATTTGCTTTTTTTTAGTTTCAACAACAACAAAAAAAGCACCCTATTTCAATCATCACTACCGAGTTCTGTTTCAGAGGACAAAAATATCCCATAGAAATGAAGGTTGTCAGAGATATAATGTCACTTCCTGGGTTTTGATCTTTATTCACTGTTTGCAAAACACGTTTTTTCAAAATGAATTAATTTGGTGTGGTTCCCTAAAACCGAGGTAACCCCCAACTCCTGACTCCTCCCGGGACAGACAGACACTGAAATACAGTGAGAGAGCCAAGGACAGAGAGCCAAGCATCTGCTATTCCTGGGGCATTTCTTACTTCACAAATGCTGCTCAGCCCAAAAAAAGGCTAATTTATGCCTGAAAACTCCTCTTTCTAATTGCCTTCCCCTGCCAGAAACCAACTGACCAAGAAATCTGCATGGGGTATATTTTCTCTTGGTCTGTACTTAACCACAGTGGCATATTTCTGTGGGAACATCACTGTGTTTTATAGATGTGCTGGTGATGCCACGAGCTTTGCTCACTATTGCTTCCAAAAGCTTCTGGTCAGAGCCAGGCACAGCTTTTCCTCTCTGAGCAGTCCCAGCTAGACACAGACACGGTGTGGACACATCCTTTCCAGCCTGTGCAGTGTTTACTTGCGCAAATGCAGGACTTCTGAAGGGATAAACAACTGGTTTCCCCCTTTTCCAGCTGTATAACTCCAAGCCTTTGCACAGATGCATCCTTTACATCTTGTTTCAAACGAATTGGCAAACCTTGAAGGAAAAAGATGCTTTTGGCATCTCTGAATCATAATGAAATACGTCTCTTATAGACATGCAGCTTTCTGGTGACTTTAAAGATCGTTGCGGTCTGGTCTTTGATCACACACTCAGTGCAGACACAAGCTTGAGGTAAGAGTTTTAATATCAGTTCCACATAAGGAAAGAGGCCACCCAGAAGGGCCAGATGAGCCTTGGACCCTGGTTTTGAAGAACAGATGCCTTTTTAATTTTATATTATTATATTATATCACTATATTATGTTATACTTTGTGTTATGTTACATAATGTTATACAGGAACACAGGAAGATTTATAGACTCAACTTTTACTCTCAGCTCCCCGAAACCTCTGTTTGTTAAAGTAAACTAACATTTCATTGAGCCTGTTTTTTCTTCATATTATAATAATGCTGCATTCTCATTGAATGCTTTCTTTAAATCCACTATTGTGTTAGTCAAGCTGTCATTGTTTGAAAGACACGAGGTTATTGGTTCTGCTTGTGAAGGAAAACACACTGAGGGATCAATTGCTTTCATTATGCAATAAGCTGTCTGTTCTCATCTAACTGCTGCTGCCTTTGCTCCTACAGGACCTGTGCCCCTTGGTTTTGGCAAGCAGGAGTTGCCATCAGGCTTCCATGGCCTTAATATTCACTTTCTTTTTGCTTTTGCATCTTTTGTTATGGTTCATCCATACAGTGTATTGGAAAATTTTTGATTACCTAGGGGGCTGTTGGTCACCTAGAAGTCCTTCTCTTGCCATGTCCATGGCCAGCAACCTTCCCACATGTCCCTCTGCAGCCTTTGATCCACACCAGGAGGTGACAGAACAACATCTGGCACTTCACAGGTTTGGTGGATAACACGACCTCAGTTTCCCCAGGGCTCACAGCTGAGGAAGACCTCGGGGCCAATGTCCCATGAGAGCCTTTTCTGAGGTCAGGGAGGACCGAAATAGTGACTGCCACTAGCTATGGCATGGAAACCTGCTCCAGACTTCAGCAGAAGGGTAAACAAGGGGGGATTTGGGGAATTTTCAGGCAATTTGGTGCTGTTCTCCAAAATGATCTTCCTGTGTTTTTATTCTCTGTAAAATGTTTATACCACACACCCTCACCTAAGCACCCAAATTAGGGAATAAGTTACACCCCTTGTCTAGTTAATATATGCAATCAAACTGCTCACCACTGCAACTGAAGGCTTTACCTATACAGACATAATTCTATTTCCGGATATTTGAAAACTGCAGAGGGAAAAAGATAAGCAAGCATATATCACAGGATGTGAGAAAAAACCCACACATTTCATCCAAACTGCCTGTTGGGCCGGGTATTGCACCTCATCATCTTCCTGAGGTAATTTTGGGTTTTTTTAAGTTTTCCCACACGACCACAATGGAGCTGTCAGTGCAGTTTTACACAGATCCCCAGTAGGTGTAAGACAGTGTGATCTCCAATAACTCTGTGTTCATGGAGGATTTGGCCTGAGGTGTTAAAATATTTACTGCAGAGAGATTCATAGATCTATTATAATTACATTTTATCTACTGATCAAACCTCTGACTGTTCCTAGTGCCTTAATTACTAAACTTGGATTTCTTCCAGGAAGAGATAAACACCAGTAGACAGATGGGGAAGGAAAAAAAGAAAAGGATAATTTAACATTTCCCTGGAGAAACAACAGAGAAGAAAACATTTAACAATAACCAAAACTAAGAATAGATTAAGATGTTCAGTAGACATTGTTCATAAACAAAATCAGACACTAGAAAGGGACACAAGCCATGTTACAACTTCATATACCCAGCTGGTCCCTGGTGCCCACTCACCCACCAAGATTCCTCCTGCCCTCCAAATAACCCTTCCTACTGGACTTTTGACACTCCTTATGGATAAAAATCCCATGGATTATTCAAAGGCCTGGTACAACACACCAGGGGGAAATTTTTCTTGTTATTCCACCTGGCATTTTACCTTCTGATCATCACAACTCTGTGACCTGCTGGCTGCAGTTCTGTGACACCATAGGAGTTCACCAGTTTCCCTGCAATAATTTGTTCTGTTTTTCAGCTGGGGATGGAAATTAAACTGGAGGTAACACACGGGTAACTCATATTAATCAACACAGCTTCCCAGTGCTGCAGAGAGCCATGACAAGCTTTCCTGTGAACTAAAGTCAGGAGGGCAAAAAAACATAAAGGAATTTTGCACGGCAGGTCCCACTGAACCCTTCTTTCAGTACCAGGGTGTCTGGCACGAGCAAGAGCTCCAGGAAATCTGTTCCAAGTCCTTTCCTGGATGTGTATCCCACACGCACATGCTGCTGGCTGTTGGGGAAGAGTTTTCCATAAAGACCTCGCATGCACGCACTCAAAAAGCCCAACCTAAACAAAACACTGCTCTGCCCACACTTTTCCTACCCAAAGAGAAGCCAAGAGCACAATCTAAACATACACAAGAGCTGGTTTATTTGCTGTGCTGTTGCAAGGTGCTCAGAGAAGGGAAGGACATGCCAAGCTTGCAGACACTGTGTTGGCTGCTTCAAGATGTGGTATGGAATATCTTCCAGCTGGTGGCTTTCAGTTTGCTGCCAAAGGCCTGCAGATTAATTTTTAAGGGGTCACAAATAGTAGAAAGAGAATAAGACTAATATCAGAGCATTTAAATGCACTTCTACAGAAAATAGTAGAGGAGCCTGTCTATGAAAAGGGCTGAAAAAAACCCTATTCTTGAAAAACAGTGTGGGAGTGTTCCCTATCCCCATATCAAACCCCTGATACCAAATCCCAGATCTGGTATGAAGAAGGAAGGAAGATGAGGGTGTGTTGCTCTGCAATCTCATCTCCTCTGCTCACCTACCCGCCACTTCCCAGGGGGATGAGCTGTCCAAGCTCAGCTGAAAGCAAGTTCAGCCTGAGCCTTACCAAGCCCCCAAACACCAGCCAAGAGCACTGTGTGCATGTGGAAAACAGGGACTGAGGGGGAAAATTCCCACTGTACTGTCATAGGTGGACAGGCAGTGTCAAGAGTTCAGTTTATGGGTATGAGCTGGCTGTTAGAAGAGTTGCCAAATCACACGCAGGGCAGAGATTTCACTTCTTACGTGGTCATTCCTTCAGTGTGAAGTAATTAACCAAATCTGGACCCCATCCCTGCACAACAGCCAAACTTGCCTCTTCCTGACTTAATTCAGTTGCTCATTTTGCTATTCCTGCTGCACAGTATGAAAACATAAATCACATTTCCTGGAAAAGCAGAGGAAAATGCATACCTTGCTCATCATATAGGACAAGACAGACATAATTTAAATACAGATGTTCTGAAGATGATACATCCGAGGCATTTTTTCAGAAAATCGGACTTAGCTCTGAAAGCATCTGGAACTTGAAAATGAATACAGATTTCCCAGTTACATCGTTAGAGTTTCAAAAATAGTCCATTACATCAGATACAAACTAATTTACCTGCATTATTAGTCTTCATTAGTTGTATTACTAATCCTCTCAGGAGACTCAGCTGTGAACAGCAACCACTACTAGCAAGGCTAAGTGCAAATAACATCAACAATTATCTTTTTGCCTCTTTTTGACATTTATTGAATTTGTGCCAAACTCATCCCAAGAGCAACACAAAAATGACACCCTGGGTCAGTTCAGTCCCCTCCCCCTGAATCTTCAGTCGATACTCATTTTCTTAGACAGATTTCCTGTTTCCTCTAATTAAGCACATTCTGTCTCAGACACCACACATTAAACATTGTTTAACATTTAAATATATCCTAGAATTTCCTTTTTTTTTCTCTATCCAACTGTCTCTCTTGGTCTTTGCAGCACCATCAGCTCTTTCCAAGGGAGCAGAAATGAAGCAAAACCTTAATCCTAGCAAACATCTTGCTGCCTGCCTTCAGGAGGTATCTAATGGATTTCCATCCCCTGGCAAAGGAGAAGGATTATCAGCTTTCATGTGTTTTGTAGGTTATTGTGGAGCTGTGCATTTCTTTGTCTCCCCAAAGCCAAAGAGAAATGTCCCCTGTTTCCTTAGCAGATTGTCACTGCTATATTCTCTGTACCTTCAGAGGACCAGCAACCTGCCAGCCTGAATTATGGACGGCCTGACTGCTCAAACATCACTTAACTAGGTTTTATTTAAAAAGATAACTCCATGGGATAGGGCAAGCCAGCCAATTAACCAAGAGTAAAAGAAATGTATACCTTTTCCTCATGTCCTTTTCACTGACTTAGGATCTGGGCCAAGATTCTCCACCATTTTGAAAAAATTACGCACATTCTTGCTTTATCAACACCCTGTTTCCTAAGTGTAATTTGCTTAGTCTCTGCTCTTTCTGGGTGGTCAGTGTCAATTCATCATCTTCAAGTAACACCCTGTGGTTGATTTCTGCTATTTATTTATTTGATGTTTCATATTAGCAGGGACAGATGCTCTCCTGAGCTGTTTTAGAAGTGTTGCACCACTAAGTCAGTGGGATTATTACCGAAATAGAGGAGTGTTTGCACCAAAGGCTGTTCAACACCTCCAGGGTATTCCTAAATACCCAGTCACACCAGTGCCACTGGGGCAGCATTGTTGTCACTGCCCACTTTCACCTCACTTTTGTTTAGGTATATTCTTAGCATGCAAGATGTTTTTTCCTTAGTCAGGGCCATTTTGTCAGCTACAAAAGAAAAATAAAATGACTGTGTTTGTCTTGTGAGATGACTTTCCAGCTAGGGTTTGTTAAAAGTTAAAATAGATCTTGCTGTGATCACAGTCCTTCCTAGCCATGGGGTCCCAGGGGCTTCTCCATTACCAGGGAACACCAGGACACAAGAGTACCGAAGCCAGTACCCCTGATCTCACTCAGAGCAAAGGATTAATTTTCCTAAGCAGCCCTTGGGCCACTTCCCCAAGATCCAAGGTGAGTGTATTTGCAGCTGATGTCAGCTGTTTATTGCACACCACTAAACTGACAGGTTTTTCCAGAGGACTTTCCTTTATACTTCTAGTGACCCTACAGTCAAATCTTCCACATTTTAAGTACTCTTTTAGGGAGAAAAGGGGTATACCTATATAAGTGAGCTGCAGTCTGTCCTGTGAGCTTCCCATTAAATTGTCCCCCGTACGCTGTGAACTTGGCTGCAGTTCCTGTCCATTATGTCTGCAGACACCTGATGGAGAGCTCTCTGTAATGGAAATACTTGGCAACTGGGCTTTGTGACCATTTTTTCTGCTGACTTAATTTCTTCTGACCAAATACTGAAGGAATGAAGAAGAGATCTCTTTTAAATAATGAGGCTATTTGACTTGGGAACATGATGCTGCTGCTTTAGTATTAAGAAAAAAATAATCACTTTAAAATGATTTTGTCTGTCACATGGGAAAGCACTGCAGAAAGGCACTGGGAAGAGAAAGCTACTTGCCATCAGCAAAGGTTGCTGAAAACTCGTGGTGCGAAGGAAAGAACACAATGAGGGAAAGAACTCAAAGAGGGACTTGATTTGGCAACCTTTATCATGAGCCAGTGTGTGCCCAGGCGGCCAAGGGGGCCAGTGGCACCTGGCCTGTATCAGCGATAGTGTGGCCAGCAGGACCAGGGCAGTGATCCCCTGTACTGGGCATTGGTAAGGCCACGCCTCAAATCCTGGGTTCATTTTTGGGCTAAAATATTCCCTCACCTTCAGGAATTCAAACATCCCTTTGCTTCCTTCAGTGTGTTGACTTGTATGGCCACGCACAGGACTCGCATTTCACAGCAAGGGGCTAAGGTTGAGCCGCAATCCTACACTGTAAAGAGAGAACCTCAGGAACCACTGCAATACCATCACAACTCCTGCTTAATGTTAAATAAAAAAAGTATTTCACACAATGGTATACATCAAGAGTGTTAGAAACTGAAATCCATTATGACAGGATGATGGGATTTTCCCAAACTTTCATTTTCTAAGCTGTGAGGAACAGAAACTACAAACACAGGTCCAAGACAGCAATGGTACATTTGGATTTAAGCATTTACTTTCCTTAAAGCAAAGATGGGCAAAAGGAAAATTATAAAGTTGTTAACGATACAAGTGTCTTCTGAATTCTCTGTACTTTTGCCTTGTGTTATGTGCTGAACAACAAAAAGGATGCAGTTGTCAGCAGCACGAAGATAGTAGTTTTCATAAGGGATGTTTGTGTCTAGCATAGCTTATTAAGAAAGTTTATATAAGCATCGTGTCCCAGTACCTAATCCACCAAAATAGGTCAATCAAGCAATGCCAGAGAAAAAGAAACTTTTTTTAAAATAAACTGTTTGGGAACTTAATTCAGTTTTTATTAAACGACAGGGTTCTTTCATTTTTTTTAACACCAGGGATTAATGTGGATATGATAGAAGCTACATGTCTGACTGTGGCCTGTCAGTCCTTTCAGTCCGTCAGTGCATTCCAGAAAAGGCAGGTTTGGCTTTTCCCCACGGGGAGATGGACAGCAGTGCAAGTCAATGCCCCTCTGCCAAAATATTAAAATACCAGCAGCCAAATACCCAAATGTTTGGATTCTGGTGATGCTCCAGCGTGTGCAGTTCTTGTCTGGCGGATGCTTTTCTCCCTGCAGCCCATCCTGACCGAGCCACCACCGCTGCCACCCACCCTCTGCAAAGGTGGGATGCTGCTGCTGGCACAGCCTTTCCCTGCTGCCTTGTTATCGCTCTGAACATTCAGGTCTTACCACTGCTGTTTAATCCTCGGGATGAATCAGAATAGTTGCTGCAATGCAATATCAGTTTGCTGTTTCTTTGCATAAAATGACTTGTGTTGCACACCAGGAGAGTAAACAGAGTACCTCTCACTTCCAAAGATGGAAAATGAGGGTCTGGGGAACCATAAAACCATCAGTCTGGAAAGAGAATAGCACAAATTATTAAACAATCTGTTTATAAACACCAGGAGAACTATAAAGTGATTTTAAAAAGCTAGAGTGAACATCAAGAACACGCTGTACCCAACCCAAACTCATTTCCCTCTTTGACAGGATGAGTGGGAAAGCAGGAGGTGGTAGATGTTGGATGTCTTGATTTCAGTGATGAGAAACAAGGGAAGTGTGGTTTCCAGGAGCCTGCAAAAAGGTGTCCCAACAATCTGCCCTCAGACTGAGAGCACACGTTACCACTGGGCTCCTGAAGTGGTCCGTCCTGCTCAATTGCACTCAGTATTTCCATTCTTCATGTTAATGATGCAAAGTAAAGCTTCAGAAACATGCAGGTGGCCTCAGTTAAGAGGGTCCTACCCACCAAGGAGGGCAGGACGTGCCCACAGACAAACCAGAACCAGGTGTGACCAGGCAGGGCCGAGAGACAGGACACTGGTGGGGAAGAGGATGCACTCCCCCTCCATGCTTATAGAGCTGTGCCAGACCAGTGATGCATCATCAGCCACATACCCCTACAAACACACCTTTTAGGTGTTCAAGGTGTAAATTAGGATTAGCTGTCAACGTAGCCTAATTTGAAATTAGTCACTTTGTCTACCTTTCACTGCCTTGGCAGCTTCTCTGGCACCCTCTGCAAGGGAAACATCTACTGAAAATAAAAATAAAAAAACCCCAAGATATCTAACACTGGCTGTCAGTAATACCTTATTTAAGCAAGAAAATGTGTCCACAGCCCTGTCCCATGCTGTTATATATCTCAGAACAGTTAGCAATAAATATCTGGCTGTATGTTTAAAGAAAGCGGCAGCAGCTGGGAACATTGACAAGCGAGCTCTGTTTCCCTGTTATTTACTGTTGAGCAGAAGTATTGATAAGAGAGCTAGAGGGAGGATGCACATTTCTCTCCATCTGCTTTATTATACCACTGTAAGGCACAGCATGAAGGTCTCTGTAGAGTCAAGTGGAGAAAATAATAACTAGGTTTTAGATGAGAAGGAATTTGACTTGCACTTCTTCCATCCCAAACTGATCCCACCATACCTTTCAGAAACGTGGTGTCACAGGTGGAAACCTTCTGCCAGACATTTTTTCTCCTCCTCAACTGAGCCGCAGGATAATTTGATCCCTTCCCATGGTGCCCATGGGCTTTCAGGTTCTCTTCCTGGTTTAGGTATTTATTAAAGACAAAGTCAGTCTGACACCTGAGGCACTCAGTGGGAAGCCTGAGGGGAGATGTCTGTTTCCTCTCCAGGGAAGCTTGTCCCAATTTGCTGGAGTTTAAAGCAGTTCAAATCTCAGTTAAAACACTTTATTAGTGTGCAGGAAGGGAAAGCTCATCAGCAATCACTGAACTGGGTATCCCAGGGTGAGATGGTGGAGTAGCACCGTGAGCGAGCAACCTCTGAGTCCCTCCTCCACCCAGTGTCCCCACAGATCACCTGGGTCTGCGTTCAGGGGTAAGGGACAAGGAGCTCAGTGCAGCCTTAAGTTGCAGGGATTTTCTACAAGATTCCTTTGGGAAGTTTGTCTGTTGGGGGAAACAACATCAGCGTGAGCTGGGACCCCTGCCTTGGCCCTGCCTCCACATGTGAGACAGGACAGGGTCTCCCTGGGACCTGTCTAGCTGGAGGACAGGGCGCTTGAGCTGCCCTGTAAATGATTAGCCTCTGTCAGCACTTTTGAGATAGCTGCATTCTTTAATTACACTTTCCACCTTTGATTTTCAAAGTTTTATTCACAGCAAGAAAAATATCATTACCCTCATTTCACGGCTACAGATTAACAAAACTGCAGTGAAGTTCTGGGAAACACAGCAGGAGATCATCTAGTTCTGAGGCAGGGAGACATCCGTGGGTAACCCAGAGTCAGCACAAAGTACCACTGGGGCTCATCTCTGTGCTGTGTCTCATGACCCGCTCCAGCAGAGGGGTAGCAAAAAAACCCACTGCTTCCCCCAAAAGAACCACTCCCCAGTTAGCAGTCCCACAGGATGTGTGTGATGAGTAGTCTCAGGAAAGGTAGTGGAATGTCTTGTGTTAATGCTATGACCAAGTTTTTGCCTCACATATATTTTTCTCATGTTACTGATAACACCTTAGGGCACTGGAATTCAAACTTTGCTTTCACTGCTTACTCTCCTGACTCCCTTATTCAGATTTAGGCAAGTCACCATCGGCTTTGCTTAACATCCATATTCATTTTAATTTCACGTTCCTCTCCCCTCACCCGATGCCATGCTATTTGCAGAAAGAATTAACCACAGCCAGGCCAAACACACTGTTGAGCAATGAAGATGTTTCTGTGCCTGTCACGTTTTAAACTTGCTCTCACTCACCACAAAATCCACAGAAGGAGGATTACAGAGGAAGGAAAAATCAGCAGCCACAGCCCCGTGATTGGTTCACGGTCATTTCCTACCATCAGTTCAGTTTCTTACCCTTGCTGTATTGAGGAAAAAAGGAATCCTCCAGGGATCCTCTTCTGTACTTTCATCTGAGCTAGATACCCTTCAGCAAAGGGAGCAACCATCTCTCTCCTCCCTGTGCTGGCACGGGAAAATCAGAAAATGGATCTGCAGTGACCACTAGGTGGGGAGAGAAACTTATTGTCCTTAAATCCCGTGGAAAAAACGCAAGCGGGCACGGTGTGCTCTCGCTCCAAAAACTCAGTGTTTAACCTGACCTTTCCCCTCCCTTCCCAGCTGCAGAGGAGTGGTGAGGACATGAACTCGATGTGATTAGAGGCAAAAAAAAAATCCTTCAGTATGATCTGCAGGTTTAATTTATGATCTGTAGCTTTTCTGGACTCTGTTGCAATCCCTGAGATATTGGATCTTAAATTTGTTGATGGTGCAGGAGTGAGTTTAATATTATGTACAGGAAATGTTGGGCCAAAGTCATTTTTAGGAGCGAGTTCCTTACTGACAGATTTATTTGCCAGAGGGATTTGAACTATTGTGTATTTCTTTGGGAAGGTACTTAAAAAAAAGAACTAGGTTTGCAACTTGTGAGTCCTAGGAGAGTGATCAGATTCAGAGAGTTTAAGAAGGATGACTGAAGAGATGCAAGATATGAATTATCTCTCCAGTTATCTCAAAGATGCCAATATTGCCTGTTTCCAAAGATTCAGTCATCTAGGTTCTCATTAGGTAAGTACTTAGAGGGGTGCCTGGGGTCTGTTGAGGGGTGGATCTCCCTGAAGTCATCAATCCTTCTTCTGGTTGGCAGCCAGAAGCCCCAAGTCAGCCACTTTTATTCAACTGGCTGGCATGAATCTGAGTCTGTGCGCCTAAATGCTGCCTTGCAGAGAACCATGGACCCTCACAGTGTTAGCTCTAGACAGAAATGCTGCCATCACAATTTTCCTGTGAAGACAGACACAGCTGGTGAAGGTGCTCAGCACTGCCATGGCCAGTCCCTTCTCACACCCAGCTGGCTTCTTTAAACCTAGCCTGGGTCTGCGCTGAGAACGTGGCTGCAGCACAAACACGTCCTCAGAAACCCGACCTCCTGGTATTTGCTTTAGAGACAGAACCAGAAGCTCTCCTTCTCACTTGCAGTCTGAGCTGAGAACTACGACAGCGCCCACAAACAACTGTGGTTGCTATAAAAATTGTCTCTTAGTCACCTTTCAGTAGCAAATACCTTGAAAGCATTTGGCTTCAGTAGCTGTAAGTTTCTCACTTCATGCCTGGTAGTAAACAACATTATCCTTCAAACAAGATGTGAAGGTTGCCATGGAGCTCCCAAATCTTTCTGGTCCAAGAGAAGTTAATGTTTCAGCTACAGCGTTTTGATGAGGATATTCTGTGTGGTCTTTTTCCTCCCCATTCCCTGATAGAGGGATCGTTACCTATGACCAAATAAGAGAAGCACTTGGCAGCTACTGCACTCATCTACCAAGTTCAGTGTAATCTACTTCCAAGAGGAACATCTGGCTCTGTAATTTTGTTCCTTGGCAATGCAGCTGTTGTCTGCGTGGCTGGCTACCCCTCTCTGCTGGCAGCTGTGAAACTGCATTGCAGTATGCTTTGGACACAGATTGCTGCTTTATGATGTCTGGATGTTCTTTTTCCTTTCCTTCTTCCCAAAACTGCCTACACCTAGGAATGATTTTGCTTTGCAAATGAATGCAAGGTGCAGTCCCTCAAATTTCACCTCACTGCAGATGGAAGCAGCTAAGGAAGAACAGCAGCATGGGCCTATTTACCTACTCAGCAGAATGAGCAGCAGGTGTTAGTGAGCTGAACAACCCACCTGCAGTTAACAGGCACACATCATCACATGTGCTGCCCTCATACAGGGTAAGAGAGGAAAGAACTCCTGTCTCAATCACAGGCCATTTTGTGGAAGCTTTGCCGAGATCTTAGGTGAGTCTCTGACAGAAAAGTACGAGTTTTCAAGGGAATTCAAATGTCAGATTTATCTGTTTAATGACAGTAAAAATTTAGGATGTAAAGGTTTGGGGCTACCTCCTTAGATCTGCAGAGGGAGAATGCAGCATTAACAACTACAGTGCTGCTTAAACACAGAGGAAATGGCATGAACCTGAGTAGGGGGAGGTTTAGGAAAAAGTTTTTCTCCCAGAGAGTTGTTGGGCACTGGAACAGGCTCCCCAGGGAAGTGGTCACAGCACCAAGCCTGACAGAGTTCAAGAAGTGTTTGCACAATGCTCTCAGGCACAGGGTGTGATTCTTGGGGTGTCCTGTGCAGGGCCAGGAGTTGGACTCAATGATCCTTATGGATCTCTTCTAACTCAGCATATTCTATGGTTCTCTGATTCTACACTCACAGCTGACTGGTCAGTCACTCAAATGTCCAGTGCACTCAAATCTTTTCAGAAACAATCCAGGTTTTACAAAAGACTCATAGGACAAACATCCCAGAGCAATGCCTAACACTAAAAGAATTAGAGATTTTCATTTATGCTGGAGGGGAAACTCTTAGGCAGAAGAACGAAGGTATAGGCTAAGAACAGGTGAAAATGTCAGTAATGCCATGGATACCTTTAAAGCCACCTTCGTGTTGGGAGAAAGGAGCCTTGCAAGGGATGCGAGAAACAAATTGGTTAATGTTCTATAATCTCAGAATCATTAAGGTTGGAAAAGACCTCTGAGATTGCCGAGTCCAACTGTGAACCCAGCAGCACCCTGTTCCATTGAACCGTGTCCTGAGCCACCAGAGAGCACTGAATGACGTCTTTGTGCTGAATACCTGAAGGGGGTGTTCAAAAGCTGGGCAAAAACAGGAGAAAAGACAGAATAGACTGTAAATTACTGAAGAACGATGTATCAATATGGGGAGGACAGAGTCCTTGATTGTAGCAACCAGACCATGACTGGAATTCGGGGTAAAGACAAGATACTCCATATGAATGAAGAAGTATCTTCCAACAGAGCCCTTCAAGTTCGTCAAGGAAAGGGTGAAAGGAAATACCTGGTAGAGCATACACTGGGTGAACACTGCCATCAAATTTCATTAGGATAAAGGACCCTGAGACAAAACACCACATGAAACCAAAAGTTTGAGTCCACTGGAAAAAAAATACTCAAAACTTGCACATACTGTGGCCATCATCACAGTGTCTGGCCCAAAAAAAACCAGACAATTTGAGGTGTCCAAGAATTTCTGTGCAACAGTGTGCTCCCACCAGAAAGGGGCACAGCAGGAGCAAAGGGAACGCAAGAGCACTGAGAACAGATTTTTTGTAGAAACAACAGAAAAGCCCACTTCAGCAAATGAAAAAATTTTCCATCAGGTAATGAATGAAACAACAAAATCTTTATTTTAAATTAGTTTGGAGGTGACAAGGCAGTGTCCCCTCAGGAACGGTGACATTAAGGGTGCTAGAAGTCCCCTACCTACCAGCTCCACAGAGAGTGGGAGTTTTGATAGACCACGATAACAGAGCTCAGTGGCTCAAGGTGACACAAACACTGCTTTTAAACTGCAATGTTCCCACTTTAGTGCTCCATGTTTTTTCCATCAAACTAGTTGGAGCAGTTCCCCAGGATCCAAACCGCAGTTGGCCTCTGACGCTCGGAATAACCTTTTGAGCAGATAAACCCCCCATTTTCTGTCAGGTACAGCTGAGTGTTTGTTACAGCTCCCTGGTGAGTTGCTATGAAAACCAGTGTCAAATTAATAAAAGCCTTAGGAAAAAATGTCACGGGGTCAGACACTGCACCATATTTGGGGCTGCTAATTACAGAGAGGCTGGAGAGGCTGGGATTTCACCTGCTGGCACTCTGCTCACCGCTACTCGTAAACCAGAAAATGCCGTCACGGCTGGACACAGGGGTCAGCTGTGGGAAGAGAGAGAGAAGGAGAAGCAAATAGCTTGTTAGGGTTTGAAAGCTCGAGTTCTCCCCCTGCATCTTTACAGCAAAGCTGTGTGTATCCACAGTGGGAAACAGCAGCTGTGAGCAGATGCCTGTTGTGAGAAGTAACTTCATGGTTATGGGAAATTCCTTGCCCCATCACATTCATCCTGCTCAGATGTAAACGTGGTTTCTACTCTCTGGTTGTGCACCTGAGAAGATCTCATAGCTATATTGTCATATCCTTTTGCATTGCAAGCCCATTTTGAACCCACTCTTCTGAAACCCCAAAATTTGCCAGCTTGTTGGTTCCCAAACTGATTTGTGTTGGCTGGGAACGAAGGGACTCGCCAGCCAAAGAAATTTAGTCACAGGAAGTGTCCAGACTTGGATTTTGCCTCTTGGGCTGGAATGGCAGCAGCTGGTAGGAGTTGTGTGATGCAACAAGTTCAAGCACAAATTCAAGCCCAGTCAAGGGGGATGGTCTCAACAGGGAGAGGGAACAAGAGGAGGATGAAAGAGCTGAACTAAGGAAAGGCCTCTGTGTCACCAGGTGTTCATTGCTGATGTCTTCACAGTCTTTGATACAGCTGGGGAGGGAGAGGGAGTGTACTTTCCTAAAGGACATTTCCAGGCAAACATCTCTGCTGTAACAGAGAGAAGCAGAGGAGCCCTGACCTGAGCCCCAAGAGCTGTCAGCCCTGCTTGAGTGGCACCTGGAGGACAGCGCTCACAGACGTCAGAGAGTCACAGAATGGTTTGGGTTGGGTGGGACCTCAAAAACCATCTAATTCCAGCCTCCCTGCCGTGGACAGGGACACCTTCCACTAGACCAGGTTGGTCAAAGCCACATCCAGACGCTTCCAGGGATGGGGAATCCGCAGCTTCTCTGGGCAACCTGTGCCAGGGCCTCAGCACCCTCACAGTCAAGAATTCCTTCCTAACATCTAATCTGAACCTGCCCTCTGTCCTTTTCAAGCCATTCCCCGTTGTCCTATCATGCTCTGCCCATATAAACAGTTCCTCTTCAACTGTCCTGGAGGCCTTTTTGGCACTCAAAAGTCACAATATGGTCACTCGGAGCCTTCTTTCCTCCAGGCTGAACAGCTCCAACTCTCTCAGCCTTTCCTCATAGCAGAACTGCTCCATCCCTCTGATCATCTTCCTGGCCTCCCCTGGCCTCGCTCCAACAGGTCTGTATCTTTCAGTTTTAGCACCTTACACTCAGTCCTTCCCAAGTGCTGTTGAGTGGCAGGTTCCACGGCACGAAAATCCCATAAACAGCTACTCTGGCCCCCAGTTTGCGCTCAGAGCAACCTGCTTTAGGCACAGCACATGACTCGACGGCTTTAGGCACAGCACATGACTCAAAGGCGTTTATCTTAGCAGGAGATAACCAGTGGTCATGGGTTAAGGGCATGGGCTGCTATTTCTGGCAACCCCAGAACCTCACATGTCAGCTGGACAACACTTCCCCTCCTGGTTCCCCTACTGTCACTTGCACCTTTGGCCTGCAAGAGGCCGGAGCTGCGGAGTGTCCCTGTCCCTCTGCACAACGCTGGGTGTGACAGGAGCGCCGTCTTCAAAGCGCCGCTGGGTGCAAACCCTGCGTGCCAGCACGGAGCCATTGGAGCAGGGGCCATGGTGACAGGAGGGCAATTGAACCAGGATATTATGCAAACATTGAATGAGGACACAAGCCAGACCTTTTACGGAAATAAAAAGCACTAGTTAAGTTCTCCCTCGTTTCCACAAGCACGCACTCACCCCAGTTCCATCAAAAGCAAGGCAGGCAGTGACATGGCTGGGTGCTGAAAGGCTGTTGCTCTGCTATTCACAGCATGACAAGTCGCAGAAAGAGCTGTCACATGAACCCACTCTCGTATGATTTCCCAGTGGACTGTTTTCCAGTCCTCCCTACCTCAGTGCAAATTTGGAAAAGGACTGTTAACAGAACCTGGTCAAAAAAGTTGGGAAATCTCATGAGAACAGATTTCTGAAGAGCTTGACAGCTCCTTTTCTGGGAAAACCTTTAAAGCTTATTTGTATTATTCCATGTATTTGTCTATTTCTCTTTTCCTTTTTTCTTTTTCTTTATTTTTTTTGTTTTTTACCAAAAATCAAAATATAGCCCAACATTATCTTGGTGAAATTGAAAGATGTACTGAAATGATAACAATCTAAGCCCTACTTCCAGCCTGGTAAAAAAAATTAACTGTACTCAAGACATCTAAAAAGAGGAGAAATGTGTGTAAGCACCATGCCATTATTCAGATATTTAATGAATGGCTTTAACTGGGGATTATTATTTGTAATGTTTAACCATTAACTGACACAGGAAAAGTGGTCTCAATAAGCATTTTGAAAGTGGATGAAGCTCTGAGGATGAGCTACAAGAAGGACTAAAAGCCACTGGAGGATTTCAAACAGTGTAACAGTGACGGGCTGAAATGAAGCCTCTTATTCCTGCTGTTCATTTGCAAAGAGAGGATAGGGCTGTGACCCATGACAGAGGGGAAAGTCACAGCATCTTCCAGGATTCCAGCCCTTTCCCTCCTCAGACAGGGCTGAGACATGGCTGAGAGACCTGCAGAGAGGACAGGAAGGACTGAAATGCTCTTGGAGCCGCCTGCTTTCTTTGCTGTTGTGCACCGGAGCAGCACCTGCCATGTGGGTTTCCCGGCTCAGCTGATGATGGTGATGAAGGCTGGTGGGCTCAGGACTGAGTGTGGCAGCCTGGCTGTTCTTCACCGTCATCACAAGCTATGTGGCCCAGGTGATAAAGAAGAATTGCTCTGGAGGGTGTGACTACAATGGGATTTCAGCAGCTCTGTGCTCTCAGGCTGCTTGGGTGCCCAGGTGGCAAAAGACAGCATTCTGTGACAAAAGGAAGGCTTCCCAGCTGGGACCCCTGGCAAAAGCCAGGGCAACACTTGGTCACAAGGCTTAGGTGAGCACAGTGGACTTTGGGAAAAGCTTTTCCAAGAAAATGTTCTACTGGATGATGCCTACTGAGACCAGGCTGTGTCTCCAGATCGCCTGCAGGAAAATTGGGGGCTGTTCTGCTCCTACCAGTGATGAGCAAAATCCATCAAAGACATCTGAATTGTAAATTGCAGATGTTCATACTTGTTGTCTTCAAGTCAGTTTCTCTAATATTTTGCTTCATTTCTGAAATAAACCCACTTGGTTTGAGATGTCTGTTCATCTCCACGCTGTGCTGATCCCCTCCTGAGAGAGGACACAGAGGTCTCTGCCCAAAATCCACTACCACAGGCAAGGAGGAGGAAGTATGTGCTCTCTGAATATCAGAAAATATAGAGCTCATCCCAAAGCAACCCAAATAATCAGGTCTGATACCTGCAGGGTGCAAATCAGAGAGACAAGAAAGAAAACTAATCTTCTTGACCTCTTCCTAAACATTTGCTGTAACAACAACAACCTGTATGTGACTATTACCAAATATCTCCCAAAGACAGTAGAAAAATTATGTTGGAGTTAAGCTCAGTCAACAATAGTTCACTGGGCATGGATCCACATATTATTCACTGTAGTTGTCATCTACATCATGTTTGTTTTGTCAAACAAAATTGGAAAATCTTAGGAGTCAATTTTGCCCACTAAATCTCTGGAGGTATCACCAGTGCAAAACACACTGCCATGAAGACAGGGTGGTCTCCAGTGCTTCTAAACTAAGGAAAATAACCCACAGGGATTCCTGCCATTCAGTGACAGGCATTGGGAGCAAACCCAGGAAGCTCTGAGGTGGTGGCTAATGTTCAGCCAGGCTCATTTTACATAAATGTGCCACTGTGGGAGAACGGGGAGCAGGGAAAGGGAGCCCTGACCCTTGAAAGCTTCATGGGGCTGCCTCAGCTGATTGCAGCTCAGTGCAGAGCACAGCACCACACCGCAGGATCCAGCAGCCACAGATCCCCCAGGATACATTATACCTGAATTTCACAAAAGGCCACTGCTAAATAAGCAGAGCTTCCTCCTGAGAGATGTCAGCACCCTCTCAGAGAAGGAACGAGCCAGACAGTGACGAGAAAGAGGAGGCACAGATGGATGAAGTTTCTAAATCAGCCTGAGTGCACGATGAGCACCCACCATGGTGTGTGCAGGGCTGTGACTGCAGCTCCTGCCACACACAAACCACACACATCAGCACAGGTACACTGACAGCTGCATTACCTGCAGCAAAAGCGCTGCTTCTGACTATTTTCCACCTCTCCCTCCCCCTTCCACTGCGTGCTGAGCTATTTGTGGGTCCTGAGGCTTTGACCTAAGGCCTTAACCTTGAGCCTCATGTGATTCTTGGACATTTCAGCAGCCTACGTAGGGTGCCCACGTTCCTCGCTTGTTTTACCACCACACCCAGACACCTTTAAAGCAAGAGGGTGATTTGGCAGTGCAAATAAAACCTCCAATTCCTACAAAAGGAGCAAAGTAGCCCACTGCTGCGAGCACTTCTCCCATAACTCTCATCACTTGTGGAAAGTCAAGCTGTCCATATCACAAGCTGGGGGAGGTCAGCCTGCAGAAAACCAATGCAAATGGGGGAAAAAAGAGCAGAAGTGTTTCCTATGCATTTTCTCCTTTAAAAAGCTCATTTTCAGGTTAGACCAAGCACCTTCTGGGTGACAATCAGTGAGCAAATTGGTTTAGCTGTATCATGGGCCCATAACGGTCAAACAAGGCAGGAGCTGGTCCCTGCCCTGAAGATCAGCAGTATAGACAGAGAAAAGGAAGCATTCCTCACTCCTATTTTACACATGGGATAAGGGCTTTACTTGGATGATCCACTCCACTTGTGCCAGTCTGAGCAGCAGGTTTGGAAGTGGTGCTCCCGGGTCTCACTGCAGTGCTTTGGCACAAGGCTCTGCTGAGAATAGGCTCAGCAAGGAGACGCAGCATAAAAACTGTGACATCCCTTTGCTTGCCACCTTGGTCCTCCTCCCGTCTGCCTGCTCCTGGAATGTGGAGGCAGCAGCAGCCTTCTGCTTATTTTTGAGCGGAGGCAGAAAGATCACATGAAGCAAAAAAGCACATTCCCTTCCTGGAAGCAGCCTGCTCCCTTCTTTCCAAGAGAGTAAAAACTCTGCATGAATGTTTTATGAATCAGACGTGTGTTCATTTCAACGATAAAGCCAGCTTGGCAATTTGGGCTGGAAAGGGGGAAGCTGAAAACCTACAGATTCCAACTGGCATGTGTTTAGACACGAACTTCTTCCCCCCATTGGAAACATTGCATTTGGACCCATCTAACTTGGGGAAGTTTCTCTGCTTTTAAAGAAATCGCGGATTATGTCCCAAGCATTACTCAGAGGTGGACAAAATAGATTTGTCCCTGTAATGACTTCACTGAGTACATGCACACACGTGGTGCTAATTGATCACAATGTTGGTGCCCTCAGTGCTGCTTGATTTCCTGATTGCAGCCCTTTTACATTCCCAGCAGTCCACCATCTGCAGAGGCAAATGCCATTTTGAGATGCAGAAGAGGCATAGATGAGGTTTCTCTTTGTTTAACCTCCTGCTGTACTGCTCAACCTAAAATAAATGTAATTAGGAAAAAAATCTCTATGGAAAACATCAGAGGTAGGGAGAAAGAAATTGCCTGAAGTGATGGTTTTTTTCTGCTATGCTAATCCCAGGCTGAATGCTTACCTAAGTCCACTTCTCCCCACTGTGATAGAGAGAGGTAAACAGCTTCTGTCAGACATCGGGAGAGGGAAGAGAAGAGAAGAGAAGAGAAGAGAAGAGAAGAGAAGAGAAGAGAAGAGAAGAGAAGAGAAGAGAAGAGAAGAGAAGAGAAGAGAAGAGAAGAGAAGAGAAGAGAAGAGAAGAGAAGAGAAGAGAAGAGAAGAGAAGAGAAGAGAAGAGAAGAGAAGAGAAGAGAAGAGAAGAGAAGAGAAGAGAAGAGAAGAGAAGAGAAGAGAAGAGAAGAGAAGAGAAGAGAAGAGAAGAGAAGAGAAGAGAAGAGAAGAGAAGAGAAGAGAAGAGAAGAGAAGAGAAGAGAAGAGAAGAGAAGAGAAGAGAAGAGAAGAGAAGAGAAGAGAAGAGAAGAGAAGAGAAGAGAAGAGAAGAGAAGAGAAGAGAAGAGAAGAGAAGAGAAGAGAAGAGAAGAGAAGAGAAGAGAAGAGAAGAGAAGAGAAGAGAAGAGAAGAGAAGAGAAGAGAAGAGAAGAGAAGAGAAGAGAAGAGAAGAGAAGAGAAGAGAAGAGAAGAGAAGAGAAGAGAAGAGAAGAGAAGAGAAGAGAAGAGAAGAGAAGAGAAGAGAAGAGAAGAGAAGAGAAGAGAAGAGAAGAGAAGAGAAGAGAAGAGAAGAGAAGAGAAGAGAAGAGAAGAGAAGAGAAGAGAAGAGAAGAGAAGAGAAGAGAAGAGAAGAGAAGAGAAGAGAAGAGAAGAGAAGAGAAGAGAAGAGAAGAGAAGAGAAGAGAAGAGAAGAGAAGAGAAGAGAAGAGAAGAGAAGAGAAGAGAAGAGAAGAGGATGAGATACCCATGCAAGAACAAAACCAGAAAGGAGAGAAGGCAGAGGTGACAGCCAGTGATTTTCTGGAAGTAAATGAGAGAACTCTGATGCAAACAGGGTGCAGGTATTCCACTATCCAGAGGGAACGTTCACACCTCCAAGGAAAACTCATCCTCAAAGTCCAAATGCAAATACCTAGGAACAGAAAACTGCTGGAAAGGCAGACTCTGGATAAGTACCACCAGCTGTGGGGGTGGGTAACATACACAGAGCCCTGTCTGCAGTCCCTGATGCAGAATTAACTGTAAGGTAACAGGGAGCACCATCTCCCCTTGCTGAAAACTGCCCTTCCCATTCACAAACACGCAAATACAACACATGCAGTTCTCATTTTACAGCAGCCCCCTCTGGGAAGCAGGAGGGTTCTCTGAGGGACAGGACGTGAAACTTCCTTTGCTTGACCTCCTCTCCCAGAAGTCACTTGTTTTATTAGCTCATCTTTCCAAAGGGAAATCCAGTGGCACCAATTACATCCATGGCAGCAGCTTGAAGCAGGGAACCCCCCACTGCTGGAATGGACCACCATGGTGGGCATGCTGGTGGCAGCTGCTTGATGGGCTGTGGTGGCTGGAGACAGACTTGCTCTCTCTCAACAAGCCCCAAAGCTGACTCTCAGCACCTGCCCATCAGCAAGATGCCTCTAAAAAGGCTTCACACAGAGCAGAGCACTTCCACCCCTCCTGTGGTCACTGTTAAACTATCATTTTTTTCTCCTGAATTTGCTGCTTCTGCTTTTCAACATATCAGATTCACTTGAGGTCTCAATGAGCACTTCACTGGGGTGGGAGGGAGGCTGATGAATGGGGTTGACAGAAAGAAAGGGGAAGAGAGGATGGAGGGAATAAGAATAAAATGCCCTCGTTTAATTAAGTCTTAGCACAATGTGGAGGGCCATCCAGGCAACCCTAGAAAAAACAGGAGCCACCCCAATATCTAAGACTAGAGGTGAGAGATATGGTGACTGTGGGGATGTCTTAAAGTCCCAAATATTTTTTACTGCAAAAGGCTGGCTCTTACAACAGCATAGTCCAGGCAAGGTCCTGAATTTGATGGCCAGGGAAACTTAGTTTTGAACAGCACAGTGATAGTTAAGCTTAATATAGTTCTGCTATGTTCAGTCCAATACCAACACAATCCCTGCTCTAAAAAACTCAAAATCTAAACAGATTAGACAAAGGATAAGAAAAATGTGAGAAAATTTGCCTGAAATCAATTTACAGTTCAGTAGTAGTGCCAGAAACTTCATTTCTTCATCAACACTGGTAGGTGGAAGGAGAGTGGCTGAATGTGTCTATTTCTAGCAGCAAGACAAGGGGAGAAAAGCTTCACAGCAGTGTTGTCACCTTCAAAATCCCCCACCCTGGGGAACTTCTTAAGGGTGAGAATATAGAGGCAGATCTGCTTGGTTTAGGCCAGGAGAGGATTTAGGAGAACAAGACCTAAGGAAGAGTAAGACCCCCTTAACATCAGTCAGGTCTGGTAAGGAAAACAGTTAATGCAGAACATTGCTCTGACTGTCAAGCTTTAAACTCATAAGATTGCACAAAGTTAGACCACTGCATTTCAGGAGGCACTGTAAAAATGTGGGAATGGCAGGCTGGCCATGGGAAGAGAGCAAGGAGAGCACGACAGAGCATCATATCCCTTTTTTCTTCCTGTAAGCCTACAGAGAAATACAGAATAATCAGCCAAGATATTGCTAATTGCAGAGCTAATTAAAAAGTCCTGCAAGGACTTTATGTCCTGCAGATCTTCTCACCTAAATCTTTTGCACCAGCCTTGAACTTGCTAATCCCCAAGCAGTCCCAGGCACCCCCTGTCTGACCTGAAGATGAAGCTGATGCATCCCCACAGCACATGGGAGTTGCAGATACTCTGCAGTCTTAGGAATAGATCAGCTGCCAGTAAATTCATTAATTAACCAAAGGTCAGAGGCACTTCACTGTTGGAACCCTGAATTCTGAGACTTTCATTCTTTCTACTCTAACAAGCAATGATCCTCAAAAGCACACTCCATTTGATCTCAGGCCTTGGGAAAAACTTCCTAGATTGTGTTATAGTGCTGAGATTGTTGCTGTGTAAACAAAGTTATGTCACTGGGTGGAATATGTAGAGATATAGAATTTAGGTTTATGGAATATAGTAATATGTATATGTAGCAAGATGGAGAATTTTGGGTGTGGATTTGTAGTTCTTCTTTCTTCTTTCTTCTTCAGCATCCTGTGTTTTCTGGTATTGGTTCAAGAAATCCGCACTGCGGGTCAGGGATAGATACTCATTGGATTTTCAGTAAAAACATGTTACTTTGCAATCTGTAATTGGGTAGATTAGAGTATAAAAGACCTTAAAAGTAGAACTCAAGGGCCATATTCTGCCATTTTTCCACCTTGTTACTTAGAAGGCGGTCTCTGTGCAGCTGTGTTATAGATAAGAAACAATAAACCTAAGTCCGAAGAGAACTTCACGTCTCCCGCTTTCTAATTCAAACTCTGAGTAAAACGGACTCACGGAAAAACAAAAAATTAAAGAAAAACAAAGTAAAAACCAGGACTTCGTCTAGAGCAGGGTTTGCTTGAGAAATTTGCTTCCTTTGCTAGGAAGTGCCTCAGGTGACATCTTCACTCCACAGTGCTCACAGCACCTGCCCGTATCTGTTTGTGCCGTGGTGCCCTTGGCTAGAAGCTTGTAAAATCAGTGGGAAACAAACTGGGCTGGATGCCTGGGAACCACACACACTTAAACAAGATTTCCAAGCGTGCAGACTAGTTGGCTTTACCTTTTTTTTTTATTTCAGCCACGTCTTTCCAAACTGTGGCTCGTAACCAGCCTGCTCTTATTGGATTTGTGAGATGGTAATGACTGAAATCTTGGGAAAAAATCTGACCAATTCTAACCTGTTTAGTGAAATAGCAAAAAAACCGCCCTGGATCTAGACTAAATCATTAGACCTCCTGACCTTTGCTAATGATTATCAATAACCCTGTGGCTTCCAGGCTGGGTCTTGAAGGCAGCTCCGTTGTTCTGAAGTGTTCTTAGGGGAGCTGGAGCTTGCACGGCAGTGCAGAAGGGTCAGCTTAACCTGTAGAACTGCCACTTGCCATTTGCAGGTTAAAAAATCTTCTGTAAAATGCAACAGCATTGCCTCACACTTGGCCAGATGACAGGTCTGGCATGTTAATTCACACAGCAAAGTCAGAGCCAACTTGATAAGTAAAAGATACAACCCCAGAGTAGCAGAGGGGTTAACACTCTCTCAGTCCCCTGAGTAAAGTGGTGTAAAACAATGTGATCAAACTTGGCTGAATCTAAACCAGCTCTTAAAATGTTTTGATCCAGCTGATCTAAATGGTGCCAAACTAAATTAAAGTCATGAGATTAAAAAGAACATGGGTTTTTAGTCCGGATACAATTCTTTATAACTTTATCACAACTCCTCTAAAACTGAACATGTCACCTGTATAGGTAAAGCAGACTTGTAGCACTGAGTTTGAGTTCTGTGGGTCAGATGTCAGCCTTCTTCACCTTCAAGATAAACTCCTCCTGTTGGTTTATTCCAGGCCATCCACCAGTTAGGCTCTAGCTTCATGGCTGCACTTCCATTATTCACACTGAGCGATGTAAGGCCTTTTATTGATGCATCTTAACTAAAACTGCTTCCCCACAAAGTGTCCCATGCATCAGAGCTCAGAATTGGAAGGGTCTGCAAAGACCTAAGAAATTCAGGAAGAATTTCTCCATTGAAAGGATCGTGCAGCATTTGAAAGGGCTGCCCAGGGAGGTGGTGGAGTCACCACCCATGGAAGTGTTTGAGAAGTGATTGGATGTGGCACTCAGTGCTGTGATTTAGTTGACCTGTGATAATGGAGCAAAGGTTGGACTCAATGATCTTGGACATTTTTATCTACCTTAATGATTCTGGGATTCTCTGTTTCTATGATCCTCCAGTTCAGCCCTTGATAGCATGAGAAAACCTTTACATTTTGGAAGATCCTTTTTAAAAACAGGAAGAACAAATAAAGTCACTTAAGCCCTCTAGAAAAACAGCAAGGAAATTTCATCATTTAACTTCTTGCAAAAAATGGAGGTGGGCACAGTCCTGATGAGTCTTGCCCAGCTTTATGATCAGGGAGGAATGATCCACAGGGATTTTACTGCAGGCCTAAATGTGGCCCAAGTAGCATTAAATCTTGCCTTAACTGGAGTTTGTCTGATGTTGAAAAAGCTTGCAGATGGATTATGCCTGTGTAAAATAGGAAGCAAGACAGCTTTTGCTTTTGTCTGATAGAGGCAGTGGGGAACTGAACCATGAATTGTTGGAATGTTTTGCTTCCTCAGGCTCTGCAGTTACCTTGCAACAGCATGCACCTACGTATTTGGCAAACTTTCCCCACAGGGTCAGCAGGCTGGTAAGCAAAGGCACAGAGGGTATCAGCTGGTGCCTACTCAGCTGCACAGCCACCAAACAGAGCACAGACTTGGTTTGACCTCAATCACAACCAGAAATAAGCTTCAAGAATAAATCCCTCTAACATGTGCTGCACCTCAGGATGACCCAGCCAGGCTGCTGATGGCGGAAACGGTCAGCAGAGCAAATGCTTGGAGAATGGGGTTCTGATGCCCAGAGCTTACAAGTTTTCTTGGATGAAGTTCAGCCTTGGGCTGCAGTTTGAAGCTAAGAGGATGCACCTCATCTCTTGACTCTGGGAAACACCTCAGTGATGCCCCTGATAGCAGGTGTCGTGCTGGCCCTAACACTGCCTGATAAGATCCCTGTTATCAGCAGGGAGGGGGGATGAATAAGGTGAAGATAAAGGGGCACAAATTACTTTATGACTAAGACTCCTGGTTAGAGACAGAAAGCAAGAGAGGAGCTCCCTGGGGCTCTCCAGATAAACAGACAAACCTTGTTCACGTGTTTTATCCATTTCCCATCCCTGGAAGTGTTCAAGGCCAGGCTGGATGGTGCTGGGAGCAACCTGGTCAAGTGAAAGTTGTCCCATGGCAGGGGGATTAAAACTAGATGATATTTGAGGACCCTTCTGACCCAAACTGTTACAGGATTCTATAATTCTACCAACTCCTGGGAAAGGTGTCCAGAGCTGACCCAGTACAGATCACTGAAGAGCTCTGACAGACTTAGCCTGTCCAGGGGAGGTTGCAGGTGGGTCTGCCATGCCCCTTTGCCACAAAAATTGAAGGACACACATTTTGGGACTACAGAGTTTCATTGTTATGACTGTGTTTGTCTTTACTCATACAGTTTGGGGCTAAAAGACTTCCTTTCTAAGGCTGTGTTGGTCTTTGCACTTCCAGGTGTGCACTGCCCCAAGCTTGTGTACTTTTGGGTGTTTATCTCTCACCAGGTGTGAGCAGGGCAGGGGAAGCGTTTATCACCAGTGGAGTGCCAGCAGGGGGGTGTTTCCCCCTCTCAAAGCCTTCGAGCCTCGTGGAAGGGAAATGCAGCCAGCAGGATGTGCTGGGCTGCTGCACAGGGGTTTCTGTTAATGTCTGGCTCGTTTCTGCTGGAAATTGCAAAATCTTTCCTGTGCAAGGAGCGGGAAGTTTTGCCCTCCGTGTACATGTAGATGGTTGTGTATTTAAATGGGAAGAAGGCTTAGGAGGCACGTGAAGCACCAGAACAAACCAGAGGAGGGGGCAGGAATCATGCAGTTCAAAGCTGATTTTCACAGACTGCAGTGCAGGGGGTTTTTTGTTTGTCTGTTTTAATTTTTAAATTTCTCTAACTCTTAATTCCACTTTATTCTATCTGTGTTTACGTATTTACATTAGGAGGGGAAAAACTGTCTTTTGGGGGGGCAGGGGCTATGCAAGAGAAACTTTCTGAGTGTATGAACTGAAAAATCGGTTACTTATTCTTTACAGCAAATACTGTAAAGAGCTATAGAGACAAAAATTGACATTATCTAGCCACTATACCTCCTCTCTGCTTCTCCACCGCCCCCTTTCCCGCTCCCAAACGGGAGAAAATACCTATTTGAGATGAGAGGAGGTCGTGCCTGGGATCAGCAGGCATCCCTGGGACAGGGGCAGAGCTCGCAGCCTCCCCGTGCCCCGCCTGGCCGTGTGTGACCGCACTCCCGTCTTCGGTATTCTCCCAAATCCTCCTCGCCGGTCCCGGTGCCGGCAGCCCGGAGAGCAGCTGGAGCGCGGGATGGAGCAGAGAGCCTAAAAAACTTCATTCTGCAGGGGGACCTCTAGTGTTTTCCTTTCTCCATGTCTTGGCAGAGTTCCTCCAAAGTACAAATACACACAGAGCTCCCATTGTTTGCAGCCCTTCGCAAGCCCACTGATCCTAATATGGAATTCAGCAGGAAACCCATGATTTCCTGACACACAGCAAGCTGGAGAAAGAAAGGAAAAACTCCATTAAAAACCTCCAGGCTCTCCTCCATGTTAGAAATGAAATGGAAAATGGAGTGGATTTAACAGGAATCCCCGATTCCTGCGGCCAGGCTGGAGGAAGGGAGACGCGGATCGAAGCCGCAGGCTGCTGATGTTTTTGAAGTCGCAGTAAAGACTGAGAACGGCCGGGCAGGATGAGGATTTCCTGACTGGGACAAACGAAAAAGGACAGATCGCTTTTTTTTTTTTTACTATTTTCCTCTCTGTGTGTTTAATTTATTCACCTCGATGATCCTCTTGACTGATCTGGTAACTGTTAGAAGCGGCTGTGACAGCCTGGAAACATTAGTNAAGTCCTGGGAGCAGCAAGAGCAGCGGCAGCAGCAGCAAGAATGAACTGCAAGGAGGAGAATGACAACTGCGCTGACGGGAGCAGGAGTAACACCAAGAAGATGCTAAAATGCGTGGTGGTTGGGGATGGTGCGGTTGGGAAAACCTGCTTGCTGATGAGCTACGCCAATGATGCCTTCCCAGAGGAGTATGTCCCCACTGTGTTTGACCACTATGCAGGTAAGGAAGCGCTTTAAAAGAAATTTAATCGAGAGCTGCAGGATAGCCAGGTGGAAGGTGAGGGAAGCTCGAGGAGAGGGCAGTTCAAAAGGGATGCATGGGTTACTTCTCATCCAGGAATGTCATTCAGGCCTGGATGGTTGCCAGGCGGCTTAGATGGCAGCTCGTAAAATTGGGGCAATGCAGGATTTATTCAGAGAACTTATTTGTTTGCTTCTGATTTTTGTCTTGTTTTTGGCAAATAAGAAGCATTAGGGGTGCAGTTAAATCTACTGTATTTCGGGATAACAAATGTAGTTCAGCCTCTATCAATTCGTGTTCTTGGTTAAGTTTTTGAAGTTCTGAATTTCGCAGTCTGCAGTTAGGAAGACTATATATATATATATATATATATATACATATATACATAAAAATATATGCTATCACAGTCTTGTCCCTCGTGGCAAATGATGAATAAATTACAATATTTATATCCTATTTAAGGAATAATCTTTGCGAATATATCCTATTTAAGGAGCAATCTTTGAGAAAACCAGCATAGTCTCCTTCCAAACTGTCAGTATGTAACTCTCCTTTCAGAGACATTTGTTACTCCATCTATAAATAGATTCTAATAGTACAACTCGATGGTAGTGAAACGCAGAAGTGGTGATTGATTTGAATACTTTATAGTAGGGGAATCTGTAGTATAAGAAAAAAACCACAAACATAATCGAGATCATCAATGATATTCTCTGCATTGCTGTGCAGAACAGACCTACAGATTAAGTACAATATTAACAGGCCTCTTTCTGTAGCAATTACTGACTTTATCCAGCTGTGTCTAAAGTTATCACGCAGATGTTTCATAGGCTAAAACTGGTGTTCAAACATCTGCTTAAATTTTACTATCCCAAATTCTACTGTTTTTCTTCTCACAGTGCTCCTTTGGCTTATGGGGGTTTTTTATGAGATCCCTGACACACAGATTCTAGAAGCAGTGCAAAACTCATTGCTTATCTTGCAGCAGCAGTTGGAGTTTCCCTCATTCTCTCCCCACCTCCTTAAAAACCGAATTTTCATGGCGTGGCTTATCATAGATTTGGTATTCTGTAATGGGAAAAATCCCTGTTTGCGTTCTGGCTCCATGTCAGGTTTAGCAGATGAACTGGCCAAACAAGAAAGCTGTGTAATTGCAGAATCTGATCCGTGGAAATGTGAAGACCTTTTCCTCCACAAGAGTGGGCAGCGTCACTTCTAATGCGAGCAGCTCTCGCTTTCCTCTGCCCTTCCCACCAGGCAGACTGAGTGATCACTTTGGAAAAAAACATTTCCACAGGCAAGATACAGGGCAGAATATTGCCTGTTGGAAACATGGACTGCCATGAGCCAGAATCCCTAAGGGCTGCCCAATACTGCAACAGCACTCACTTTCCCGTGATAACTTCAGATCTGCTCATCCCTCACAAAATGCTGGTCCCAGCACCCGCTGCCCTTCTCCCACTCTCTTCCTTGCCCTGCAAATACCTCTGCCTATGGACAAAGCCATCCAACTGCTGGTGCCAGACCATGTGGGCATCAGTCTTGGTGGTTTTGGTGTGAGCCTGAGGGCACACGCATGTGCGTGGGGGCTGTGCACACACAAGGGCACTGATGCCAGCCAGGCAGGCTGGCACTTGGTGGGGGCACCACTCTGAGTTTCTCCTCCCTATCCAGCCAGAGGTGACTGGCAGGGACTTGCTTTGATTCCCTTTCCTCTGTCAGAGTGATGGAAATTGCCAGTGGGCTCAAAATTTACTGAGGGATATGAGGGCTAAGAGAAGGATGGGAAGATGAAGGAGCATAATCCTGATTTCCTTGGGGTAAAAGGACTATGCAGGCACTTTTAAATCGAGCCTCATTTTCAGGGTTTGAAGATTTAGCCTCTAAAATATCTCCAGCTATTTTTATCTGCCTTCTTAACTACTATAGCACATAAATATAAACTAAAAGTATTTTC
Source organism: Struthidea cinerea (assembly GCA_013397865.1). Classification (NCBI taxonomy): domain Eukaryota; kingdom Metazoa; phylum Chordata; class Aves; order Passeriformes; family Corcoracidae; genus Struthidea; species Struthidea cinerea. The sequence goes on along the minus strand of VZTI01003801.1, from coordinate 1,129,970 downwards.
AATGAGAAATGTCATAAAGATAAGGGGGAAAAATAGCTCTGTACATGAACATGCTATTCCGAGACAATCCCTGTCCAGCGGCAGTGGTCAAAACTAGCATTGATTAAAAATGGAATTTCAGTTTTTTGATGAATCCTATCATTTATTAAGCTGATTTCACTACAAAATTGCACACAGGGTTGAGCAGTAGAAATTGGTTCTAGAGCAGAGTGCTGGAAAAAATCCCACTCATAAAAATATTACATGGCATAAAGTGTACCACAGCCTATTTAAAATACTATGGGTGTTTACTGAGCAAAGAACTCACTTGGGGCGGCCTTACCCCTTAGCTTACAGTTTTTAGGATCTTCCATTGGATTTTCCACATCCAACTGCATGGCAGCCCATGGTGGAGAGGAGAGGTGGCACAGCAGTACCATGGTCACAGAGGTACCATGGGCATACCACAGAGGTACAGCTCAGGCAGCACAGCACATGGGAAAGCTGCATACATGGGCAGATCCTGAAGGGTGTAGGAGTCTCTGGAAAATCCCATTTGAATTTACCCCAGGGAACTGGTTTGTCTACCCCTGCCCTTGTCACTGCTGAAACCAACTGTTTCAACAGCTGAAAACAAGCTGAAGACATCAGATTCAATGGTTCATTTCTGTGCTGGAAATGCTCAAAAGCAATTAATTGCTGCAGATTTTTGTAAAGCTTCACTTTCCATGGAAGGTTTTCCACCCAGGCGTTGTTACCAGCAGTGGAGTGTTAGCAAGGGCTTCCTCTTGCCTCACCAGGTCACAGCCTGGTTGTGAGTCCCGGGGCATTTACCAATTTACTTCTTTCTAATGGAAAATGTAGGGGGTGGGGAGGGGAAGCATTAAAACCCGAGGATTCCAGTGGTGATCTCAGAGCAGTTTCTCACTGCCACGACTCCAGCGACTCGGGGGAGACAGTGATGCTCTCCAGCCCGGCTTTGGGAAAAGCTCCAGCTGCACCAGTTCCGTGGCCAAGGCGTTAACTGTTCATGGCCCTGAAGCACCAGCTCTGTGCACTTGCCCTGCTGCATCTCATCTCCTTATTTCATTCCCTGATCAGCTGCTCATGGAGCAGGTGAAGCAGGTGGATGTAGCAACAGGAGTGTGCCAGGGAAGCAAACAGCTGAGCTCCAGCAGAATTAGATCTGCACGGTGCTTATTCAGTGCCTTTCACATGAAAGAGCTTGAAACCACTTCATAAAAGTTGGGCCCAACCTGCCTGTAAGAAAATCAAAGGCAGTAGCTGAGTATCACCCAGGGAAGGAGCAGATATCCCTGCAGGTGACTCACACAGCATTTACAACTCATATGCGGCGGTGCCTGGCACAAAAAGCTCTTGGTGGCTCACCACGTGTGCAGCTGCACTGTACGAAAGTCCAGGCCAGTTATTAGCTCCACACTAGTAGTATTCTGCCACAGATTTCACCCACAGTCCACAATACTGAATTTCTTCAGGGCCTGTTGCCAGGGTTGGGATGTGATGGGTGCAGAGTAGGATCAGAGCAATGCCAGACAGATGGGGAGGGCAAATTTGTTACTTGGATACGAAAATTGTGTCTTTCATTGGATGCGTGGAAGTTTATGAGTCGGGTTATTTCTCAAGGCGTTTTGAAGAGGTTTTGCTGGAGGCCAGAGCCCTAAGTACGTTTCCTTGCTTTGGTGAATTTCCAAGTCCCTTACTGGCAGTGTTTAGCCACAGGGCAAGTGGCTGTTTCTAGGGCAGGAGAACCAAAGTGCTATCCCAGCGACAAACAGGATATTGCTGGCAATAACTGTAACAATGGGGACTGTTTGGATAGTGAGTAGATGCTTTAACATGCTGGTTCCATTCCGCCTTTTGAACATCAAATGCTGGTTTTCCGTGAGCAAAGGTCTCCCAGCCAGGGTGACTTGTATTGTGCCTGGCTATGTGAGGTTACAAATGTTTATTTAGGGCTAAGGTTGGACCAACAAAAAAATTTAATTCAACTACTAGCAGAGTTGGTTTAATAGTACCAAAGTTAGCTGGCTTGTTCTGTGAAATACAGAAACAAAATGTGTTTATTTGTTACTTAGGCAGCCACTGAGCATCCAATTTTATATTCGTGAAGCCTAAAAACATAGCAATTTTTAGCATGAAATTTATTTGCCCTAAAACTTATATTCAGGCTTCCTGGAGATGTGATGGATGCCCCAAGGCTCTCAGTGTTTAATAGGCATTTGCATAATGCCCTTAATGCTGTGCTGTAATTTTCAGTCAGCCCTGAAATGGTCAAGCAGTTGGACTCGATGATCACTGTAAGCCACATCCGATTGAAACTACTCCTATTCTATTCTATTCTATTCTATTCTATTCTATTCCAAAAGTGCATTTCTTGTAAGTAAAAAAACCTCTCCATGCTTAAGGAGCAGTAACGATGGCATGCAGCCAACTTGGCCCACTGTGCAGACAGAGGTGATTGTACTCATTAGATGGCTGAAGTCTGAGGAGAAGAGGGTTGTGAGTCAAACTCAACTCTAGTTCAGGCATAGAACAGAGATGAATACCATACAAACAGCTTTAGGAGCCAAAGTTGCATCTTTGGTGAATGAGAGAGGTCAGTCTCTCCAACGGAGAACTGCAAAGCATCTGCAAAAAGTAGATGGTGTAAATATGTCCCTCCCTCGCCTTGTGTGTCAGCACACACTGGTGAACATTTATAAATAGTGAACCCATTTGAAAAAAATTAGCATTGGCATGTGATCAGCTAATTAATAGCATACAGAATAGCTCAGCCCCGGCTGGGGCTCTGTAAATTAAAAGCAATATAGAAGAAGAGAGACATTACTTACTGTTAGGGACACATGTTTTGTTCTTCAGTGGTGATTCAATGTAATCTGTCTGACTTTGCACTGAAGTGGGCTGGAGCATCACCAGTCTCCCAGAGCAGTGAGCCCAACCGTGCTGGCCAGACAAGCCATGCAAAAGGGAGAGTCTCCTGCTCTGGCATTTTTAGTAGCATAGGAGCAGTACTACTGCTCTTGCCCAGAGCAGGCAGCTTGTACCTGTGCACATCCACAGATATGCTGCCTGTATGTCACAGAACCGACCCAAATCCCTGCTTCTTGTGTCCTCCAGTGAAAGAGAGGAGTTAGAAGTGGGCTATCAGTGATCCTGGGGCTGCCCATGGCTGGTTGCTCTCTGTCCTGGGGCAGGCAGGAGCACCCAAGGGAGACAAGCCAAGCGCCAGGCAGCTCTGCCTTGCAGCCTCTCCCCACGGGACAGGAGCCACCAGCCAAGACATGGCAGAAACCCAATGGGAGCCCTAACATCCCAAATTTCTCCAGCTACAGGCATGAGAGGACATCTGTCCACACTTTTGGCGTGCTAGCCATTTTTAATTGATTGCTAATGCACACTGGTTTCAACCCATCCTTGCTTGCCACTGTGTGTAAGTGATAACTTAAGCCCCAGACCATCACTTTTTTTTTTCCCTGTGGAAACTCCAACAGGAAGAGACTGCCCAAGCAGATTTGCAATTTCTGCATGGGTGCTGCCGTGGGAGTCTTCACACTACCACCTTCTTGAGACAGTTGTCTCCTATAAACAGTCTTGGTAGCACATTAGAGAAACTCTTCATACAATGTTTGGGGTCATTAAACTGAAATAGATATAAATAGCACTGAAAGAGAGCTGTAATGTTTATTTGCATGGATATTTGCAGTGGGGTTTTTTTTCCTTTTAATGTTCATCCAGTTTTGATCACACAGATTTGAACTTTATCCTTGAGACAAGAAAGCATTGACTCTTTTAAGATCTGGCTCTTTGAACTGGCAGCCACTAAACAGTTATGTTCATTTTGCCTCTCAGGAGCTAAAAAGACTTCTCTGCCAATCTTCCTGGTCTCATCCAGAATAAACCAGGGATCTCAATAAAGCATTCAAGGCATGACAACACAACAGAAACCCACCAGTGCAATTCAAAGGTTTTCACGGCTGGATTTTTTGAGGATGAATTTTATAGAACCACTAATTCTCAGTCTCCCCGCAGAAGGTTTAATTCTGTGTCCTGAGTCACACAAGTCAGAGGTGATGTAGTGATCCTCAGGCTTTTTCACATCCAGGAAGCCTGAACAGTCTTTACACCAAAAAGATGCCTTTTGCCTGAATCACCATAGTTATTCCACACTCATTTGAGAGGCTCCACGTACACCCCCAAGCATCTTAGGGCCTTTTCCTTCTGAAGGTGTTTTCGGTGTGCAAAGACCCGAGATAACTATCACTGCTATCTCTTCCTCACACACATCCCTGTATTGTCCTGCGGCTGCACAATCCACTTGAAGCCCATGGAGACAGAGGTGTGTGCTTTGGGTTTCTGTTTCTCAGGGCAGATGGTTTCTGCAGCAGTGCTCTGAGCGCTGTGGTGACAAAGTCCCCATTGTCCCCTGCCCCTACAGCTGGGAGCGGGGATGAGCCTGCAGCATCTGAGCTGCTTCTTACCTTTGCCTCTGGCTCTGTTACGCAGCTTCTCTTAGTACTGCTGCTACTCCTGGCTTGATTTCACTTTGACTTTATGCTCCAGAGAGGCCCAGAAGAGCTCTGCACCAATCCCTCCCACACCCACCAGCATCTCGTTGGTGAGCCAGGGCTCAGCTGACAGCCCAGGAGCTGCAGCAGCCCAAGGCGGAGAGCTGATTCCTCCAGCCCAGGTCAGCAGCCAGCGGATGTCCTTGTGCATCAAGCACAGCAGGGGACAACACTGCACCATGAATGACATTGGCAGTCTGACAGCTGGGTGCAGAGAGCAAGCAAACTACAGCACACATCATGAAGGACAGTGCCAGGAATTAGAGGAGTAGATGAAGCAGCCATGTTGCTTTATCCAGATTTATCCAGCCTAAATTCCACCTAAGCCCCACTGTCTATTCTTTTGTATTAGATATGTGGTGCTTGAAGGGCAAGAGAAATCCCAAAGAATACTAAACAAGGAGTTAGGCCATTTGAATGTGTATTGGTGGTTTGGATGTAGAATGATGGGATTTTTCTTAAGGTCAGCCACAGGCCTGAGGGAATGGATTGGAAAGATGGAAAAGTCAAATGGCTTTAAAAGAAATATTTCTTTGCATGGTATGTGATTAACCCAGGGAACTTATCACTATATAAAAGTTCTTGAGGACAAAATTTTAACAACGTTTGCAAAAAAGGGGGTTGAACCATGTATCGGGGTGGTTGAGTGCTGTCATAAGCTTATGAAAAAGGCATCTGCAAGAAATGCGCTGCCACAACCTTCTGTTAGAGTTCAGGACAAGACCTAAATTTGCTCTGGTGAATGGCATGTTTACCTTAAAGCTGCTCACTGCTATGTCAGAGATGAAGACACTGGTTTGTGAGTTTGGCCCATCCTAGCACTCTTGTGCCCAGAGCTTTAGAAAATAACTTTTTGGAGTGATTATTCTGATACATGGATGGGCAAAGAGATTTTGAAATTTTGCTTCCGCAGCAATGGACTGCTGCAAAGAGACATGGAGGGATTTGAAAAAATGACCCTTTCTTCTCCACTACTCCAGGACAGTCAGGTCTAGTCTTTCCCTCCCCTTGTCATCTGTGTAGCATTGCAGGAGGTGACATCAGCTGAGAAGACCAAAACTGAAACTGTGGCCTCTGGCTCTTGAAGGACAATCTCTACAGCTTGAACTAAATCACATCCACTATCTCAAAATCAATAATTGACTCAGTACATGTGGCCAGCCACCCACATGAAGAGGCAAAGCCACTTTATGGGTGGTGCCAGACCAGGAAGCCAAGCAGATGCTTCACAGCAGAAGATGCTCCACATGTAGGAAAGAAAAACAAAAATTTAGCAAGTCTAAGCAACCCAAATTCCCAGACATGTAAAAACTTCATTTCTGCCAGATGTGGCAGTGTTTTCACTAAGTCATCATTGCAATGGCTGTTACTGATTAAACCAACGCAAAGTACCTCCACTAAAACTTGCTTCTCGTTTTCTGCTCTCTTGATAAACCTTGATACTTTGATGTCTGCACTACTGATACATATCATGGCTGCTCTGCATCACTGAGTATATTTTGCCATGCAGGCAGTGTCTTTCCTATGTTCTAACTTTCCAGTTGTTATGGCCAGACCTAATGACATCATGGAAATGGTGAGGGATGAGGAAGAGCAAACATATTTCCTTCAATTGTTCTGTTCAGACAAAGTCATTAAACAGTAATGACATCTCCTGTCAAATTATTATTTATCTTTGCAATGAAAAAAATCCAAGTTATTATATTTCTCATTTGCTTTTAAGAGTGACCATTTGCCATTCCCCAGTTATATTGTCCTTGTACCTCAACCTGTGGGTCTTCCACCTAAGTCAGGGAATATGTTACTAAAGAATGAAAGTTTTACGAATTGTCACCCCATGTTTTATGCCAAGGAGGAGTGAAAGAATGAATTCTTAACTGGGTTATCAAACTAGTATTCATCTCCCTTTTTCCCCCAAAAAATATCAGGGAAAATGAGTTTTAAGGTAATGTCTAATAACTAAAAGACTACAAAAAATGTTGATTTACCTTATTTAATATCTAGCATCATTTGCATTCAAACTGAGAGGTCTCTCACCTTCACAGATTTAGGGCCATGAGCAAAACCCTCTTCTTAATTAGAAAGTCATATGTGAGGCAAGATGGTTTGGGTCCTGGGGGACATGGTCACTTGCTGGGAGTTGTTGTCCCCTAGCTAGTCCTCATATCCAAAGTGATGTGTTTGGGGTCCCAGGGAAGGGGAAGGCATGAAAGACCATGAGATCTTGTTATTTTGGCTAACACAGTTCTCCAGATTCAGTGTGTGTCCAGTGGAGCAGCAAAGCCAGCAGTGGGGTTGCCCCAGAGTTGCCTTTTTACCTTGGGAACTGGCACAGCAATGAATCCATAAATATGCCAACCACCCTCAGGGGAAGAAAAGGCTGGAAAAAAACCTTTCACTGACAGGAGAAGCACTGGGGAAAAAAAAAAAAAAACAAAAACCCCCAAAGGAAGGAGATGGACAGCTGTAAAAATATTCCCAAGCACAGTGGCACAGGAGGCACAGTCAGGAGGGTGATGGCATTGGAGCAAGAGGGAAAACGCAGGACAGTGCTGTAGCAGCATCCTCACTCCTGGTTCAGGACAGCATGCAAGTGTCTCATGGAAACAGCAGTCCCAGGGATGAGCACAGGAGCCAACACTTAGGCACCTGAAAGAGTTAAAGTGGACTGTGCAGAGGGGCTGGACAGAAAGGTCCTGCCACAGTGCAGGAGGATGCCTGAGATGACTCACTGGAGCTACTTTCCAGCCCCTGCAAACAGAGGCCAGAGAGTCTCTTGCTAGAGACTCTCTGGCACTGACTCCAGCTCTAACTTTGAAGTAATGACATTAACAGTATCTGCTCATGCTCGGCTTTCTGCAGGCTTTAAGGAAAAGCACAGCTTCAGCAATGAGTGGGAAAACATACGTGTTCAAACATAACATTAATTTCTATCCCCTGGGAGATGGGACCAAAAGAGCATCTATTTGCAATAATATGCTGCTCTGCTGAGAACAGACTTAAAGGAAAATCCCATAGGGTTGGAAAATGTGTTTTAAGTTCACAAACTGTCTCATGATCCGTCTCCAGAGCTGGCAGACATCCAGCTGCTGTGTCCTCACAGGCCAGACCCTCCCCATCTAGGACACATTTGATTTCTGAGCAATCCCCCAGCTCCATTTCAGAACTGGTTTTCTTCAATAACTAAGTGTAAAGTCAATATTTATGCCTAATTTTGGGAGCCCAGTTTCCGGAGACCCTGTCCACGTGCAGCAGAAACGCAGAGACTTGATTTTTTATTTAAAAGTTGAGGCATTTCCACCAGGGAATCTCAGCTCTGGCACCAACTCACAGTGAAAATGCCTCCTGAGACCATCTATTTTATGCTGTCTATATCAAGCAATGGCTTGTGGCAGTAATGCCCAGGACTTCATGTCCATTCCAGCTGGGACAAGAGCACTGCCAGTGACAGTTTGGGCTGTACGATCCTGCTTCCCAAGTAGCTCCACATGGGCACACAAACTTCCCTGAGGGCTCATGGTGTATCTGCATATAAATCACAAAATTGCTCCGGGGAGGTGATTTGAAACTGCATCTTTATTTTTGTTCAGTTATAGCTGCGCATAGACCTTTTCAGCTGTGTCAAGAACACAAAGGAGACTGTAGAATTGCTTGTCTGCTCATTGAAAACTTTCCATTAAAATTTTCAGCAAAAGCATGAACAACTTCTGGGAGGCCATTTGGATGCTATTATACCAGCTCCTAGAAAGACCCTTTGCCTCCACAGTACAGCTCTGCTTTGTCCTGGGTAGCCAGTAATGTACCAGTGAATTGCAAAAATCCAGCACAATTCCCTTCATCTCATTACCTTCTAGCTACTGCTCAGGATACTTTAAACCTGTTCCAGGAATACAAGGGAGCAACATCTCTCATTAAAAAAAATATATGTGAAGTACAGCTTTAAGAAAATAGTTTTCCAGGAATATCAGCCATGAAAATGGAATCAAACTCAACATTAAAAGAGGAGTTCATACACGAAAAAAATTCAGCTAATCTGCCAAAAACCAGGCCTTATGGATGAAGTCCAAATTAGCTGAGCCAGTTCATGATATCATTAATATGGAGAATTTTCCTTGCCACGCATAGAAATAGTCTCTCATGGGTTGTGCCACTTGAAGATCTGCTGGGCACTTACCTAAACCATTCAGTTTGGTTCAAGTCCAGAGGGGTGAGGTTGCTGTGGTTCTTTTATTTTAATATTTTAGAGTGTTAAGTGCATTTTCTCCCTCAAGTGTCCCTCACGGGAAACTGCTAAAATGGTGAAATAATTCATTCTTCCATTATTTGAATCACATTGCCCAGTTTATTTCCTTTCCTGTAAAGAGCTCCTTGTAGCAATACCATAAGTCCCTCCTGATGCTTCCAAGGAAGGAAGAACGGGGAATGTGAATACAAAATGAGGTCCCAAATCTGAAGTAATGTTTGACAAAGGGAATCTGTGCCAAGATAATGGGGGAACAGCAATAACTTGTGTTCCCTCCATATGGTGCTCCCAACTGGGTTTCTCTCCCTCTGCCTTGTATTTAAATGCATGAACGTGAGAGATTGGGAAAAGAAAAATAATAATACAAGTCTTGCAGTGATTTTGCAAGGAAAATGGTATTTTGAGACTGTGCCCAACAGGGTGGAAAATCCTGAGGACACAAGAGAGTCTTGTCCCTGGCCAAATGCATTCACAGTAGGTCTTGGTGAGGTGCATGAGACAATTCTTACAAAGACCTCCTAACTAGAGAGCACCTTGTACTTTCCATCACATAAAGTCTTTCCAGGTCCTGATCCCCTTTCTGCTGCTCCCTCCAGCTTTCAGAATGAATAGCCACATTTCCTTTTCTTGGTATTTGTTTTCCATTCTGGTTTGTTTTTCTGATGAGCAGGGTCTTTCCCCCTGAAATGCTAAAGAAAAAGAAAGACAGATTGTCTTCCCAAAGCTTTCCTGGGTACAGCATAGGCCATGGAGCTGGCCAGAACCAGATATGGATCCTGCAGAGCCACCTCTGAGCCAGCTGGGTCCAAAACCAAACCACAGACATTGCACACATAGCGGCTGCCCCACAAGCCCTGGGTGATAATTATTACCGAGTGTCTCTTCTGATTCCCTCCAGCGCTGCTGAGCTGGCCAGGGCCAAGGGCACGAGAGCAGATGTTCTCCCTCCTGACAGATGTCAGCTCTGCCCCATGGAAAATGTCATCTGAGATGAGTGAGAACCAGCAAGCAGCCAGACAGGGCTTTGCAGGATGGTAGTGGGACCACCCCACAGTGACCACTATCCATTCCAGCAGCCACCTCTTTCCTGGCAAACCCCTGCCACAGCATTCCATAAAAATATTATCTCAGCATTGCCTCTTGTGCATAAGCTAGAGAAGGTCAAATGAGCCAAGGAGCTGTATGAGAACCAAAATATGCCCAAGTAAATAGGAGAGAAGAAGTGGAGAAGTGTGGGAAAGAAATGTACATCCTTAGAGGATGGAGGGAAAGGTATGTTTAAGAGCAGGCAGTCCAGAAGAGGTCCATAAATCATAAAACAAGCTTTTTGTAACAGCTATGTTTTGGGGGATATGACTCATGGTTTTGAACTTTTGGGGTTAGCAAAAGTTCTGGCCAGAGCATTTTTGACGAGCTGTCCCACCAAGAGAAAATGCTGATTCACAAAAGCTGAAGCATTTTTTAAATACTTGAAAGGACAAATTCTCGAGGTCCAGGGCCCTCTGGTTATTTCTGACAGTGCAGCAAAAAAGACCCAAATTGAAAACATAATATCTGAAGGTTTTGTTTTCATTCCATTGTAAAATGAAAACAAATTGTAAAACCTCAGCAGTTGTCACAAAGCTGAGTTATCATCCCCCTGGCCAGTTCTAGTTGGTTGCTGTTATTATCCTTTTTACAGTTACTGTATTGCAGTTGTTATTATCCAAGGGCAGGCTTCCTCTAAATGAAATATTTGTGCAGCAAAGACAAAAATTTCCAAGGAAAATGCTTCAAATAGCATGAGTTCAGGTTTTAGGCTCCTCAATGTGAAGAGCTGCAGTGGTTGCAGGGAGAGGTTGGCAAAACTCACAGGCCTTGGCAAACCTGATGGCAGAACCAGGCAAGTGCTTAGGAGAAGGGAAAACAGTCTTTGAGCTGAGTGTTGCTCATTGTGTCTTCACTCTCTCTGGTACAGGCTGCTGCAGAGGGGTTCTTTCCTCTTCTCTTTTGACGACTTCTGTCATCGCATAAATGTCCAATAAATCCACATTTCTGACTTGTAATATCATATATGTTTGATTCCCTGTAGAAGGAAGTTAGCCCAAACACTCTCGAAGGTTTTCAAAGGACGTCTTCCCTCTGCCAGACACAATCTTGCTCGGGTGAGTGGTCCCCAAAGTTCTGGTGACACTGGAACAAGGACTTCAGCTGTGATGCCCAGTGGACATGGAGGGAGAAGTCTGTGGCCACATTCTGTAAATGCTGCTTGTAAATTATGGAGGAATATACAGTAAAGGACCTGATTGGGAGCTCATGCCATGCTCGTTTAGGAAGGACACCATTATAGTTAGGGGAATTGGGTTGTTTGCAATCAGTTTGAGCTTGAAATTCAACCTATATTCCCATTCCTGTCGCATCAGCTCCAGGATCCCTCCCACATGTCTGCATTTCTGTTGTCTGTCATGTTAACAAAACAAGGCACTGCTGTTTGATAGGAGGGATTCATTCCATAAGCCTGGAGCTAAAACAGTCAGTCCTTCCCAGGAGCTCCTCCAGGGAGGGCTAAAAATCCTGTCATAAGTATGAATTATATCTGACCTAAGGGAGTTCATTTCGGGTGTCTGAGGACCACTGAATTTCAGATTTCCTATGTGGGCAACCCTTTTGAATGTGTTCCTGCTGTGAGCTGTCAGGCAAGAAATAAAACAGAGCAAACAGAAGTAGTGAGAAGTCACTACTGAAGGTGCCTAATGGATTTTCTTCCTTAGAAGAACTGGAAGCATAACCTGAAAGGGACTGGTTTCCTTTCCCAGTCAGTGTGGTGGGTGTGGGTGCCTAAAATTAGATATAGCCTCTATTGGTTGTAAATATTTATGCCTGTTGCCATAATAAATGGCTTTTAGGCTGATGATCTTCAATATGAAGAAACTGTGGTAAATACATTTTCAGATTGAAGAAGGACGAATAGATTTTTAGGCAATCCTTTTCAAGGCTGGCTATGCTCACACAAGGCTGTCGGGTTCATCTGGTTTTGGAAGGTTCACAGAGCTGGGGCCAAGCAAATCTATGTCAGGAAACCCTTGAAGTGAAGGAATGTGTGGCATATGATAAAAAGCTGACAAGTAGATGAATAAAATAAGAAAAATAAGCAGGTATTTTAATTAATGCATTTCTGTGCAAAATTCTAAGCTCCCAAGAAATCAGAATGAAGATATTTATGACACACAGTAGATAATTTCTCAAGAAGGAAGTATCAGTTTTCCCCTTACATATTTGCAGAACATGCAGGGAAACGTTCATGTATTAATAATTCTGTGCTTTATTTTTGTCAAAGAATTAGATTACAAAGAAGCCATGTGTTTGGGGATTTTTTCCCCAGTTTCTTTCTCTGTTGTATTAATTTGTGTAAGCAGTTAGAGAAGTACCTATAGTTTCGATTTCAGGGAATTTTCCCCAAAATCATTTCACAGATGCCTTTTGCTAAGCAAAGACAACAGTTCTTCTGTCCCTCGCCATTTCACGGATGCAACCCCTGTTAATTACAGGGGCTTGTTAATAAGCTTTATTTCTCTCCATGTTTTGTAATATACAGAGGAAAAAGAGGTTGATCAGCAGGGGAATACAGATCCATTTCTCCAGTCATGGGAAATCTCCCGTGTACCTGCTCAGAGAGAAGCAACCCCACCAAAATCCTGGTAAGGGCCAGAGTTCACCAGCGACAATAGGAGAGAACAGTAACAGGAACCAGAAAGTCAGGGCAGATCAGGCAAAATAAACATCAACTTCAAAAAACGTGCAGAGCCCAGAAGGAAACTGGACTTTGGCATTCACACTGTACAATGGAGCTGTTCCCAGGGTAGAAAAATACGTAGTTGGCTGGAAAAGTTTTCTCTCTTGCCTGGGCACCTCAGGCCACGGCCAGATGTGAGAGGAAGAAAAATTTATCTACCTCTTACGGAAAATTAAGTCAGGGTTTTTGAAGCCATCTTCTAGAGCTGGAGAGCCCCTTCAAATTCAACTTGGAAACAGACCTTTTGGGTTCCTTGGGAAATCCTCTCCCCTCATTTTGATTCCCAAGAGGTTCAAATACCCTTGTTCATATTCCTGAACTGCTGAAGGTTCCCAGCTCCTCCATGGCCAAGAATCCTGTCACAGACATCAGGGTCCTCCCTGCAGGCCAGCAGCAAGCCCACCCTCTGCACCCATTATAGAATGGCTCATTTTGGGGGGTCATTAAATCCTTGACTATGGAAGCACAAGTGCTAAACAGGAGACTCAGTATCAGAGACTCTTGGTAGCTGTAGCAGAGGATGTTTGACATCACAATTTCTGCAGTCACCCAGTTGGGGGGAAGGCCACAAATTCCCTTAGCTCAGCAAAAATATAGAGTAACTGGGAGATGATCACTGACACAGGGAGTGCAAGGGATACACTCCAGATGTCTCTTTAACATCTGCTGGAATTTGTATTCACCCATTGGCAGATGGGAAACCTCAGTTCTGAAAAAATAAAAAATATCTATGGGCTGAGTTTACAGTAAGGTAGCCAAGACTAGAACTTCTAGTGGTTTGTTTGTCATCTAGCTATTTCTAGAAATACCTCCCTCTGCCCTCTTGGACACCAGGGTGTATATTTCCCAGACTTGCAGCTGTCTTAAAAGAAAACAGATCTTATACTAGGAAGAAGTGAGACTGTGGAGATCAATATATCTGAAGGAACAGGGGCGGGAAAAACTCCAGAGAAAAATGTTCAAGAGGGAAAGCAAATTTCCTAGGAAAAAACCTCTGCAGTTTGCCGTCATCCACATACCCTTGGGTAAAGAAAGTGCTTTTTTGAAGTGAGCAAACATAGGCAAATGTGGCAGCACAGGCTAAAGGATGCAGTCCTGAGTTCAAAAGGATATGGCCCTTGTTTCACCTCGTAATTACAAAGTGAACAGAAGGTTATGGTGATGAAATTATTCATAGGACTGAGTTAATTTGTCCCTGGTGCGTTCCTGTGATTACAAGAAGATATAATTTTTCCATAACTCACCCCCAGCTTATTCTAGCTCTGGTTTACTGGACACCAATCCATCAGTGACCAGGTAGATCTAACCTGAGAAGTGTCTGACTTCATCCATCCATTTGTTAAATGTCAGGGAGTCTGTTCAGACACCCCAGGCTGCCTTATGAACATAGCAGCAAAAATTTAGTGTTTTAACTGAAGGGGATGGGTTTGAAGAGATATACAGGGATACCTTTCCTGACAGCTTTCTCATCCTAATTTCTCCAGAGGGTCTCAGTAGTGGTCAATCCATCTTTTTTTCGAGAATCTGCTTCCAACTCAAAGTCCAGAGATCCTGTGTGTACAGAGGAATGTTGATGTTCTGACAGGGCAGAGATCTTTGTGAAACTCCTTTGTTCTGAAATCCTCTTAAAACCAAACCAAAACCAAACCAAACCAGTTTCTTAGTGGTCCTCAGTGGTGTGGTATAAACAAGATTTAATTCTCATAGCTTTGCCATTTGCTCACTGCTTTCCCCACTGAAATGGCACCAGCGGGCCATTATTATTTCACACTCTGGAGGGTTCAAATGTTCACGGGCTCTCCGATTCTGGGAGCTCTCATTACCAAGAGCGAGAAAGGTTTCTGGGCTGTTTGGTCAAAAAGCACACTTCATATGTGAGCACAACATAATAATGCATGCGCTGCCTAATGTTGAACAACTCACTGCACACTACTGAATGCTTAAAAACAAAAAGAACCACTGTTATTTTAGATGATCTTGATCATTAAAGCCCTGCAGGCAGCAGGCATCACAGCAGTTAATAGTAACAGTATTTAACATCAAGGAGCAGGATATCTTAAGCAAATATTAACTTCAACCCATAAGCAGCCTCTAGTATAAGCACAGCAATACATAAAAGCAGGTTTGTGTCAATACTCACATTTTATTTGGAGGGAAACACTGGCTTGGGAGGGTCACACAGCTGCAGGGCAGGAATCATGGCCAAATCATCTGTGTCATGGACCAAAGCCTTACCCACAACCCGCCCCGCCCCACCTGCCCCCGCCATGTGCACAAAAGTTGCTCCTGCCTTTATTTTTCCCCTGGAAGAGCTCGAGGTTTAAGCCCTGTTTTCTTTGCCAAAGCAGTTCCCAGCTGGCCATCACATCGTGACTTCTTCTCTGTTTTGGTGTCCGTTCATACACAGAGAGTGGAATCACTCTGCTGAAGGCAATATTCTCGTTGGCATGGCCAGGACAGGGATTTCACCCTCTGCTCCACAGCCTTTTCAGCTGGGCAACCAGGCTTTCCCTTTACTGCCCTTCAGGCTGTTTCTCCCAGCGTTGTTGAGTCCGTGGCCACACAAGTGATGCTGGAGATCACTGAAATCTGTCCTGAGGGGAACAGCAGAAATACAGAGTAAGGAGCTAAGGACCACAGGAGCTTCTTGTGCTTTCTGCCTCTAACAGCCACCGTCCACATATTCATTCAGCCCCTGTGCAGGTGTAATTACATGTTTGCCTCCTTGCTTGGCAAGGAAAGTCCTTCCCATATGCATGTTTGCACTCATCTGGCCTTAAACACTCATTAAAGATAAGCACATACTTGCGTGTTCTGCTGAAAAAAACCCAGAATGAGGAAAGTCGGAATTACGCAATATGGAAAGAATACTCTCCATTTATTAAGCGTGTCTTGACAGTACATAAAAAAACATTCTGGAGCTTTCTTCTGGGCCAAATATTTCTCCCACTTCATACCCTAGGTATGCTCCAGTTGTGTTGGGAGCTGAATGGCAATACTATGACTCACTTCGTATTGTGGGCTGGAAGCACCGTATTTTGTTCCAGAAAGAAATAGATCGTAGGCATAAGATTTAAAAGGCAGCTTTTTGTACACTCTACTCCAGTGTGTTCTGGAGCACATTTTGATCAGTTGCACCATCCAGTCCCTCTCCAACTACAGCCCTGGCTGTGCTTATTTTTAAATTTACAACTGTGCTGGGAATATAGCATGTCCAAATTACCTTACAGTGGCAAGTGCGGAAGTTAAATGAATTTTTTGTGTTTCTTTCCAGAGCAACTCTCACGGCAGTAATTGCTGCCACACACTTTTGCCATCAATTCAGTGTTGTGTCTGTGCTGAAGCACTCAGGCACAGATGAAATGATGCTGTTCCTGCATCTCATAAGGGATGAGATCTCTAAAGTGATCCAAATCGTTTTGTCTGCCAGCCTATAGGGAGTGAGAATGATCATCTTCCTGCTTTGGTTTTGCATGAATTATACAGGGTTGGCTCACCAAGACTACCACGAGCTGAAGGTTTAGATATAAGTTTTCTTCGGTAGGGTGGAAGCTAAAAATAATTTAATTCCTGGTATTTAGCAGATGATGCAAAGCCTCTATGCTGTTTAGTACCAGTTTCATTTGTAACAATCCAGCATTGTTTCCTCTGCGTAGGCTCAGACACCAGCCAGCGTCACTGACTCCAGCAGAGCCAAACTGGAAACTTCAGGAGAGCACACGCAGTCCCTAAAAAATATCCACAGGGTTAAAAACAAACCCTGGGAAACACTCCCCTGACTCACAGCCTCCCTCATGAGGACTGAAGCATTTTTAAATACAACTGCCTGTCCCAAAACTGAAGGGACTGTTGCTGGTGTTTACTCTGGAAGTGCCTTAGGCACCAGCCGTGTTTTTCACTTCTGACAAGCAAAGCCCGTGTGGCAGAGCTTTGGCAGCCACATCAGCCAGCCACCCTTTCTAGGGCTTGCCTTCGGAAAAACAGCATCAGTATGCCTGTGCAGAACACACAGAAATAGTGTAAAAAGTTGGAGGCTCCTGTACATCCCAGCCCAGCAGGATATAGGTTCCTGTATATCCAGCAGCTGAAAAGCCACGATTCCTTGCTGCAATTCCGATTTTAAACCTGCGGTTTGTGTTTAACCAGCCAAGTCCCCAACCGCCCTCCGCACACCTCAGTGGCTGCTCCACATCCAAGAAATCGGGGCAGATAGAGCAGTGCTGTAAATCTCCAGCTGCCTGGCCTTGGGTTCCAGCCAGAAATCCTTCCTTCCATCCTCCGTGGCCGACTCAGCCCCTCTAAGCCCTGAGCTTTCCTGGATCAGCTGCACCTGACGCCTTTGGTTCAGGGCCACATTCCTCCAGGGAACTTTGAATCCCTCAAAGGGTCTGCTCCAAGCAGGTATTTTTTTCCTTCCTCTTAGGAAGCCAACAGTGCAGGATACCAGAGACTCCCTTCAGGGGATATACGTGCAGATAAAGCCTTGAAACTGTTGGTTGTGTGGAAACAGTTGGATGGCAGACAGAGGCATTTTGCTTTTGGTGGCCGCATCCTCCAGAGACAGCCTTCCCCATCAACACAGCAACCCACACAGCTCTGGGAAAGCTCCACACTCCCGTGGGTGCAAGCTGGAGCTGTGCACAGCACCTGTAGGAGCATGGGGAAGGACACTGCAGGGTTAAAACCACACGCTAACAGGGTGCAAAAACATGTCCTGTAAGACCAGGTTGGGATTATTTCTCTCTATATCAAGTCCGTCTTGCAAAGAATGCTCTTGAAATGGAAAGTATCCCAAAAGGTCACAAAAAGAATAGAAGGTTTAGAAAATAAGGTGTGTAAAGGAAAAAAAAATCCAGCACTGCAGACATCGAAGCCAGGGACTGTGTGGAAAAAATAATGCAGAGCAGCAAGGTGAAAGTCCAGAGGGAGCAGGAAGGAAGAGAGAATAGGAAGCTCAGGGCAGAAAGATCCTCTTTTTTTAATAGAGTTCATACATACAGAATAGCCTAAAAGACCTTCAACAGCCCAAAATTTAAAATAAAAGTTTTTTTACTAAAATTCAACTGCCCAGTGAAATTCCTGTGGCACAGTCATTGCAGAAATACAGCTCAGAGGAAGAGTGGACAGGGAGTGAACACTCGTTCACATGGCCCAACATCACATCTTCACCTTCAAAAGTCACGCTGTCTGTTCTTGTCCTGTTTATCTGGTCAAGTAAGAATCTACAGTAATATCCAACAAAAGCCATTGTACCCTCAACATACTGTGATGGTTGAAGAGTGCACAGGCAAAGTAAAACAACCTTCACAGCATCCCTCCATCCTGAATCCAGTGGAAGTCCCAAGGAGAAGGGCATGTCTGCGGTGTCCCATTTGCTGTTGATATAGCCTCTGGTTTTAAGTTTTAAACCTTCTGTGTAATAATGAGATTTCCATTTCTTTTCTGACGTGGTTGAGGCCTGCAGGTTATTGAGTTTAAAAGCCAAAACATACAGACATAGAATTTTGCTTCAGGGTTGAAAAAACATATAACCTTTTGGAAGGGTGGGATCAGATCAGCCTTTGTTCTCCCAAATTTCACATAAACAAGCATGCTCATGTATCATGTACAAGGCAAGCAAAATCAAGAGAGCCTGTTTGAACTGGAATATTACTAGCCCACTGTGGGTGGCAGGAACATATGTGCAAGTTATAACACTTGAAATTTAGGACTTTGCTCCATAAAATGCCCGCCTGGATCAGATGAGAGATTGCCACTCAGTGAAGGAAATGCTGTGGACTAGGTCAGATCCTGACAGCCTGAGCCACCTGGGACAGCATTTGCAGGCAGTATGTGCATCAGAAGTTGGTTAGAGATATTTTGGTCCTCAGCAGTATTATTTGCCAGTGAATTGTTCTCAAGAAATATGCATCGACAACATGTAGAGATTGATGCAAAATAAAACCACAACAATATAAAACAAGTAATTTCCAAATCCTGTAGTGGATAATACTTTATGATGCATGAAATAGCTGTAATGCAGAAACAAAACAGAAAAGACAGAGCACAGATTAATGATTGGGGTTTATTTTAATTGTGATGATTATCCTTATGACTACAATATCACCATATAATTATGCATTGAAACACATATTCTGCCTTTGTAAGGCTTCTGGTGTCATTTCTCAGCCATTCAAAGCAGTCATTAAATGATGCTGGGAAACAATCCACATTGTCTGATGTACTGCCTGCCTCCTCCCCCTCTGCTTTTGTGTTTTCTTCCTCTCTCCTCCTCCTCCTCCTCCCAGTCAATTGCAGAGCTACAAAATATCACTGCCTGCCTCAAACTGTGGAAACCAGGAGCAATTCCACCAAAGTCAAATCTGGGGGAGGTGGATGTCTTCAAACAGTGAGGGAGTCTCCTGGTCAGAGAAGGGGTTGATGCCAGTTCATGGCAAGTGATGCCAAGAGAGTGCTTTAAACCTGCAAAGTCCCTCTGAAAGTCTTTCTAAATGTAAATGTGAGTGCATGTGTGTGTCTAAACATGTGCCTACAAACACCAATTCACTTTAGAATACTAATTATTGGCGTGAACAAGTCCCCTGGGAACATTAACTGAGTACAAGGATAACCAGATCCATAGTAGAGCCTATGGCAGATTCTGTTTTGCCATATTTAGCATATCTTCATGCAATGTTATATGTGTGCAAAATATTGACACTGAATTACCTGTCAGCACCTCTGGGAGGTATCTGCCATCTGTTTTTTTCCTGCTATCTGCCATTTCCTATTTCCAGTGTCTTGCCTTGGACTGGCAGGTAAATATGTAGTCAGGAGGTTTCCTGGGACCCTATTCCTACCCTATCCCCTCTCGTGGACATGCCTGTAGTATCTTCAAGCCTCACATAATTCTCTTTGGAGATGTGTGTTGCGTGAGCTGAGAGCTTTCTGTTAAAGGTTACTCGTCAAAGGAACAAGGACAAAAAGCAATAATTAAATCTAAAGAGACAAGGGAGAGAGAGAGAGAGGAGGACAAGAAAACTACGACAACTTTCACCCCTTTATGTAAAATTGCAATGTGCAAACATTCTCTGCTGTGAAAAATAATTTATATCTAAATATATACAGCCAGATGTGTATGGTAACTCAGTGCTGCTCGAGTCACAGGATCATTGGAAAAAAAATTATTATTAAAACAGGCCCTTCCCAAGCTATGCAAGGACTGGTTTCTGGTTTTGGCAGTTGTTTTAAATTATGTTATGTTTCGCTCAATAATAGAGAATCAAAAGCACAACTTAGCATCCAGACCAGTTCTGACCTCTTAGCCAAAATAATGGAAAATTTTCAAAAAACACCAGGAAAGGCTAGAAAAGCTCATCACAATGCTTTTGCTGTCATTGCTCTATTTTCCCAGGGACAGCTGATGGAGGGCTGTTCCACTGGAGGTGGAATTTTGATTAAGGACTTAACATTTTAGTAAGCAGAGACTGTAGGAACACACTTGTGGAAGCAGAACAGCAATATTAACCATATTTATGGATTTGCACTCAGGCTGTGCCTGGAAAGGACAATGCAGGCTCTTTCATTTACTGTAGAAAGCTGGGTACAAGAGAGCCATTCTCGGTGCATACAGTGGGGGCATTGGCTGGTTTTCATGTTGTGCAGAGTTCAGCCTCACTACTCTCAGCAGATGGAGACCCCATTGTGTTCCGGATGCAGCACACACACATCTGTGTACAGCAAATGATCCAGAGTTGCCTCTCTTCTGAAGTGAAAATGAGTCTTCAGTTTCTGCAGGACTTAGTGCTTCTGAAAGCTTCTTCCTGAAGTATTTTGTTCTTCCTTTCCCCTACTTTCTTAGTCCAAATATATATATGACATGAGCAACATCTCTTGTGTCTGGGCTGAAGCCAGCAGAGTATTACAGCCAACAAGGTCAGCTGCAATCATGCTTTCTCATCATTACATGCAGCCCATGAGCTTGCCTTCAGAGCAAGGGAAAGCTCTCCTGGGTGATCTGAGAGTCCAAAGCAGTGCCCTAAACTTCAGCTGTCATTTGGTGTTGGATCATACCAGCCATGTGCTGC
Source organism: Struthidea cinerea (assembly GCA_013397865.1). Taxonomy (NCBI): domain Eukaryota; kingdom Metazoa; phylum Chordata; class Aves; order Passeriformes; family Corcoracidae; genus Struthidea; species Struthidea cinerea. Next base: position 1,109,324 of record VZTI01003801.1, on the reverse strand, counting down.
TTGAGAGCTGATTTCCATAGAGCCAGAGGAGGAGCATCGTATCAGGTGTAAATCTCCTGTGATTTATTAATGGGACACCACTCCAAATGACCATTTTCTTGTGGTTTGGCTGGTCTTGAACACCAGCTTAAACCATCTGACAAGGCTCATGATTTTTTTTTTCATATTCAAAGTGACAGCTCTTAAACATTCTGTGCCAATGATCACTACTATCTTAAAGAAGGATCTCTGAGACCAGAGCATAACAGAGCACAGAGGAGTGAACACAAGTAACCACTCTGCATAGTGATTTCGCTCTTAAGGGTGACAGTTAACCTTTATTTCTGGGCTATTGTTACCCTTCTAGTTGCATATGTTGTGAACTGCAGTCAGCGTCAAGGTCAGATTAGGAAGAGGCTCTTAAGAGCCAGTTCCTGCTTTGAATGCTATCAACACAACTTTTCCATTGACTCACTGGGATTCAACCCAAGAGAGACATCAGAAATGCTGAAACACCAAGGAACAGAAAACACAACCAAACTGATAGGCTGGGGGCTCTGGGCATCTACACAAAAGTCACTACAACAGAAGAGCAGGCTGAAGAACACCAAGTTTGGTAGCACAGTCGATGGAGTTTCTCTATGTTTTTAAGCTTACACGGCAATAGAAAAAAAGAAAACTCACTCAGCCTCTGAGTCTACTTACCAGATTGTCCCACTATTTGCTGTCATGTAAGATTTTCAAGTCTCATGGTGAAGCATGACCTTCGAAAGCCTGGAAGGGAAGACATCTTTTAGGAACAGACGTCTCTTGAGAGCACAGCTCCTACATGCTCTCCAGACAAACTTGAGACTGTGTCACTGACACACAAATGAACAGCTGCCTCAGCAGGACAAACTTCTGGGACAGTTTCTAGCAGCAGAAAGACAGAAGTGGTGTGTTCTCACTTAAAATTCACTGTCAGAAACCTTACAGGAGCTGTGTTCTCTCAGTTTCATTACTGCCACGAAAAAACTTGGGTGCACGCACAAAACCCACGTCCTAATATCTGAAACTAAGTGTTCAGCTGTGATTTTAATGCCTGCTGGTTTGTCATCAAAAAAGATTTGAGTAAAAACCAAGATTCACTTAAAATATGATTTTGTTTTTAGACAATTTAATGATTCTGCATTCTCCAGGAATCACTGCATATGCAGCATGCCCATACAAACCTCATGGCTCTCTGTGTGTTTCCATGCAAGGCTAATCTAATCCTTTATGTGGTTGGCATCTAATTAATTGAAGATGAGGGGTTTGCATGAACAGCTGAGGGCAAAATTCAGGCCCTCATGACTGGTAACAAGGTAGGACGTAACAGGATAGAAAAGTGTAAATGTTTGGAGGAGGGAAATGGAAAATTAGAAAGATTTATACAATATTTCTTAAATAATAAAGCAATCTTAGAGTTTCAAAAGAACTTCACTTCTGATAGACAGTTCCCAGTGAGAATTGGTGGCTTTGTGCTCTTCTGTCATTCATCTACCTCTCAAAACTCCTTGCTAAAATCCTGTCCAGCAAAAAGCTCAAGGCAAATAGCTGACTTAAAAATACGTGTCCTCTCCAAGCAGTCAGAGGCTCTGCAGGAGCACACGCATCTGCCCACACACATCCAACCACTAGATCACGGCCAAAGTGTTTATCAGTGGAACCTCACCAGAAATTTTTTTTAGATCTGTTTGCATAAATGTCAACACTGGCTTTGAAGCTTTTCCTCAGTTTGACAGCAAGGGATATTTAAAGGGACAAAAGACCTTCTCACACGCAGAGCAACAGAGGCAGTCACGCAACTCTGAAGTCTGTAGCGTAACCACACAAGTCCAGAGACACAAGCACCGTATCCACTCGGATGAACGCTATCATCTCCTCAGTCTCCTGCAAGGAAAGCACGTGCCTGTCAGATGCATTTCCCTGTCTTTTAACTCTGCTGTCAGCACAACTGTCACTTGTTTGCAAGTCCACACATGAAGTAAACTTCCTAGGAATAGTTTTAAAGTTTACACGCACAGAAGCAGTTGGACGGTGAGGTGAATGTGGACAACACTCACAACCTGTGATACAGGAGGAGGAAAAAGTCATATGTTTTCCACCCAGATCCAAAAGGTGTTCTTTCCTTCTGAGCTATGGATAAAAGATATCATGGAACAGTGGAATGGTTTGGATGGAAAGGAACGTTTAAATCATCTTGTTCCAGCCTCCTTGCCCCTGAGAGTGACACTGTCCTCTAGATAAGATTTCTGAGAGCCCCCTCCAGCCTGGCCTTGAACATTTCCAGGGGTGGGGCATCCATATCTTCTCTGAGCTATGTTGCGCTAGCCTCAATTCTCAACAGAACTGATTAAAACCAGGCTTCCTTTCTTCCCCCCTGTAATTTTATTCAATTCAATATTTCCCAAAGAAACACCTACAGCTCCCACTTAATCTGTCTTTAAAGAAAAGTAATCAGTTTCACCTTTCATAGACAAATAATTCCTTTTATAGACTTTAATTTAGAAGGACGTTTCTTAGGAAATGGCCATTCTTTTAAATGAACATATTACAAAAAGCAGCATAAGACACAGGGAAATACTCTTTTTTGGCATTCATTGGTGAGTTAGTTTTGACACTCCAGGCACCTTGTTGGTCCAGGGGGATGATTTTTAATATCCCTTCCAGCCCAAATCATTTTACGATTCTATGATACCACGATTCTGTGACTTCAGAAGATGAATTATTTGGAGTGGACCACATTAGAGCAAGCCATAAGCACATTAAGCACCTCCCTGGCTTTCTCTCTCCATTGTACACAACGCAGCTGAGGGAGCCCTGCTGCTATTCAGAGCACTTCAGCCATGAGCTGCAGTGACAAACAGCAACTCTGACTCATTGTTGATGTACCTCCAATGCCGAGTGTGTCTAATTTCCACTGAGTGTGTCTAATGAGCTGATATTTTATGGGTATTTCCTAAGCACTGTAATATGAGTCCTACAGATCCCCGTGCTGGAAGTTATCCTGCTGTTCCCTAAACACAAGTCTTGGTGCTGCAAGCCAGCAGTCGTTGTAGAACTCTGGGTCTCTATGGGGTGAGCACGGCATGGCAGAGCAGGGCAGAGCTTCACTCCATGTCAGTGTGTGTGGGGAGGATGCGGCTCTCCTCGTCGGGGTGCAGAGGGAGGATGCAGTGCGTGAGCAGAGCCCGTCCCTGTTTCCATCTGCTCGCTCTGGTCCTGCTGCCGGACTGACTCAGAGGCAGGAAGTCTCTCCCCCAGCGGGGAGGGCTGCAGGACAGGGCGGCGTGAACCACCGGAGCAAGATAAATGCCAGTGATGACCTTGTGGGGAAAGGGGGAAATGAGACACCAGCACTTGAGAGAACACCCTCAGAAGGGATTTATCAGGCCTTTCCTGGCAATGTATTGAACTGGGAATAAACCCAGTGAAGTGTGTCCCCCTCCTGCTCTGTACCCACATCGTAAGAGCAGTCCTTTTGAGCAAGGACCCCAGAGCAGCGGTGGGACTGGTGTCAGCCTCTTTCCCTGGCCAAGAGAAAGATGATCTGCAAGTCACGATGCAGCAAAATTCCAGGAAGAAAAAAATGCCACCGACTCAGGGAAAGAGTTGGCCTCTGGCCCTGGGCTGCCTTTGCACAGACACGTCATGGCTCCTCTGTGTGCAGCTGCTTTGGATTCCCGGCAAGCACCAGCCACGGCCAGGGGCCAGCAGCAAAGTTCAAGAATTAAATGATGCTTTTGACTCTTCATTGACCTGTGGAGCTGGATGATCTTCTAATAACCAGATTAGAGGTGGCTTGCCTTTTTACATTAGTCAGGGGAAAAGACACCGTGGTGGAAGTTTCTTAAAAATAGAGTGTGTAAAACCAGGACCAGAATATCTAACCAGCCTGTCCAGACACACAGGGCAGCAGCAGTCTCCTGCTCTCCAGGAAGAACTGCTGCATAAATCTTTAGGATGGCAAGGGTGTACTGATATTTCAGTATCTAGGGTGAGGTGCTGTTCCTTTCTGGTGGCACAGACAGCACTGCCTTGCAGACATCTCCCTGCATGTGGACTAGAGACACATTTCAAAAGAGCCAGAGAAGACAGAAGTATGGCAAGATGAAAGGGAAATTGTTCAAGAATATGCACCAAGCAGCAGTGCTTGCCATCTGAGCCTCAGCAGTGAAGCCTGCTAGCTTGCATCAGACCAGAGTCATCACTGACCGCGCAGTTAAATTGCCAAAAATAGTGCTGTGCACCTCAGACGGAGAGACTCCGTCCATCCATCCTGCTCCCATGCCAGGCTTCTGCATCACATCCCTCTGTCACAGAGCTGTGGCTCCACTGGGTTCAGGCAGAGGGATTTCCACCACAGATTCTGATTCACAGCTCTTGTACTGGTTTTAAACTGATGCCATGTGGTGCAGGGAGAAATCCTGCAATGAGAGAAGGCTGCAGTTATGCCTGTGCTCTCTTTTCCATCCTCCTCCAAATCCTGGTTCTGATTTACAAAGGATCCCTAATCCTTACGTATTTCAACAGTCACTAAATCAACTACTTTACATGGCTACCTCTATCTCAAATCTAAGTTGTCTCCAAGGCTGAAACAAGCCAGGAAGCCACTCCCAATTTTCTGTCTCCAAATGGTCGCTCTCCAGGAAGACCAGGAAGCCTTTCAATGCTGCCATATTTATATCCACTGAAAGAGCTGCCCATTTCCTCTAGCATCTCTCTAAGAACCATAGCAAACTGAAAGGGTGGTCAGGCACTGGAACAGGCTGCCCAGGCAAGCGGTGGAATCACCATCCCTAGAAGTGGTCAAAAGACATGTGGATGTGGCACCTGGGGACACGGTTTGGTGGCAACATGGCAGTAATGGGTTTAACAGCTGGACTCGACACTCTTATGTTCCAACCCTAATTACTCTGTGATTCTATGAAACCTGTCACTCTGATATGAAAGTATGTGTGTTAAACAAGAGAAAACCCTGTTCTCCACTAATATTTTCCGTCTTATTTAATAATGTAGGTATAGTCCCTAGATATTGCAGCTTACTTTTCAGCTATGATGCTAAATGCTTTGAAAACAAACAAGAAAGTGGCTGTTTGGCAGAGGAGAAAGAGAGGAACAGCAAGTTCACTTTGTGTGGTAGGAAAGGGCAGTAACTGCAGTGCATCTATTTGCAGCACAGGTTTGGTGCATGCAGGAGATCAAATTGTTAGAAAGGGGAGCTGTGAGCATAGCAAAAAAAAAAAAAAAAAAGAGCTGAAACCACAGTTGTTCAAACAAATGGGCTAATCACAGCCTCGGTTACACACACATGGGCAGGTGCAGACTGATCCCAGCCAGCATCTGTGGAAAATGTCACTTGGCAGAGGGGCTCGTCACACAGAAGCAAATGCTGTGAGCTCTCTGCTGGGAAAGGGTCCTCTGGGGTCTCCACTGCATCGTGGCCTCTCAGAAGGGCGTGTAAAGTGTCCGTATTCCATCAGGGCTGGGTCAGCTCAGGTGTGGCAGAGCTGTTCCCCAGACCTGCAGAGGGGCTCTGGCTGATGGGGAGCCCTGGAGGAGGCTGCCATGAGAGCTGGCAGAGGGGCAGCAGTGCGGGGCATGGTGGGGGCTACGAGGCTGAGGCTGGAATTAACACACCACCCCAAGCAGCATTTTCCTCACCCTCCTGCTCCCAGCTCCATGTGGTTGAGATTGCACAGCCCTTCCCGTGCCTCTGCTCCCTGCCTGGTTGTGTAACATCTACAGCCAACCCTTTCATACACAGATTTTGTCCTGTTCCTTCTTTGATGTAAGAGCGCTGGATAACCCTGGGATCAAGGAAAAAGACAGGCAGATAAAGTGCACTAGGTGAAAGCAACTGAGTTCATTCTGCCTTCTGCATTTCACTTATGCCCTGCCTCCCTGTGAGAAATGTTGGGTGGAACAAGAAAAGAAAAATACAGGCAGAAGGAAAATAGAAAAGATGTTTTGCTCAGAACACTAGAAATATCAGAAACTTAAACAAAAATTATTCCTTTTGTTATACTTTAGCAGTGCCTTCGGGCTTTTGGACACAGCTCTGTGGTCCACACTTGCTTCGTCTCCCCTTCCACTTTGTTTCTCCCCAAGCTGTGACTGAGCACATGATGTGGTCACTGACTGCAGAGCAGAGTTCCCAGTGCATCAGAGCATTAGCTGGCGGCTGGGCAGACAGATTTACACATCCCAGATGTCCAGGGTGCTGCCTCCAACCCATGCAGGCAGTGTCAGAGAGGGTTTAAAACCAGCAGTATCCTCCCCCTTGAATTTCTCTCTCGATGCATCTCGGTGGCAGCTCTCCTTATATGGATGGGTTAGAAAGCAGCCAAAGGGATATCCTTAATAATTGCAGTCTGTGGCACCAACAAAGATCTTCAAAATGCAGCCTGGAGTTGATACATGAGAGCCCTGGCCCCACTATAACCTGTGCAACTCTGAGTTCCAACCCCTGCAGTCTTTCTAAACCAGTGCTCCACCCCAGAGCTCGCTCACACCACTGGCATGAGAGAGAATGTGGCACAAAATGGCTAAACCCATCCAAGAATCATAGAATGATTTGGGTTGGAAGTGACCTTAAAGATCACCTAGTTCTGCCCCCCCTGCCTCAGGCAGAGACAATTTCCACCAGACCAAGTTGGTCAAAGCCCCGTCCAGCCTGACCTTGAACACTTCCAGTGATGTGCCATCTGAAACTTCTCTGGGCTTGGTTAAAATGCTGCAGACTATTTCATTCACTCCAATTTTGTGGCACCAAAGCAGAGGTGAGAGTTTCGCAGTCTTTTCTAAAGCTGTCGCTATGAGCGTGCACAAAAATGCTCAAAACCCTTTTAAACGAGAAAAAAAGCAAACAACTCAGCTTTTCTCTGTGCAAAGAAGTACACTTCAGCTGAGCTCAGATGTGTCTGAGTTAATATCTGTCTTACTTAATCTGGCAGCCTGATTTCTTCAAGGATGTACTTTCTGAATGGATTTCTGTGCGCCTGTCAGACACATTGCACTGACAGGGCAGGAACTAGGAAAAAAATGTTATCTGATAAGTTCGGCTCTGGACAAAGTCAGCATGAGACCCTGGGGTGCTTTTTTATACAAGCATCAGCACTGTTTCATTAAAAATCAATAGAAAATTGCAGAATGCCTGAAAACTCAGCAACATCCCAGTGACTACAGAGAAACAAGCCCTGCCAGGCAGCTGTGGCTGAGACAAACGCATGCCTTGCTGATATTCAATTTCAGTTTCCAGCAGCAGTGATGCTTCGCCACTCTAATCATGTTGTCAGGGAAATCAGCCCAAATAAAATATTGCAGGGACTTTCACTTTCCAAAAGCACGCATGGGCAGTGCACCCTGTTCTCTGCTGCTCCACGCACGCAGAGCAAAGTGTTCACGAAGCAAGTAGACATGGAACCTGACACACGGTTTAGTGTGGTGACATGGGTAAAAGGGTGGACTTGATGATCTTGGAAAACTTTTCCAGCCTTAATGGTTCTATAATTCTATGATTCTATGGTTCTGTGACTCTGTGATTCTATGGTTCTATGGTTCTATGATTCTGTGACCTGGGACCAACCTGCAGGGATGAGCAGGACACAAGGGCCAGGCTCTGAGGCCACAGCTCCAGTCCTGTGTCCAGTTCTGGGCCCCTCAGTTCAGGAAGGATATCGAGGTGCTGGAGCAGGTGCAGAGAAGGGCAACGAAGCTGGTGAAGGGTCTGGAGCACAAGTCCTGTGAAGAGCAGCTGAGGGATCTGGGGCTGTTTAGCAGGCTCAGGGAAGACTTTACTACTTTGCAGCTCCCTGACAGGAGGCTGGAGCCAGCTGCGGGTCGGGTTGTTCTCCCAGGCAGCCAGCGATAGGACAAGAGGACAAGTCCTCAAACTGTGCCAGGGGAGGTTTAGGCTGGACGTCAGGAGGACTTTCTTCACATAAAGGGTGATCAGACAGTGGAATAGGCTGCCCAGGGAGGTGTTGGAATCACTATCCCTGGAGGTTTTTAAGGAAAAACTGGATGGGACATTCAGTGCCATGGTCTGGTTGACAAGGTGGTGTTTGGTCATAGGTTGAATTGACTGATCCCAGAGGTCTTTTCCAACCCAGTTGTTTCTGTGGTTCTGTGATCACTCAGCAGAACATGCTGCCTGCGAGGATGGCCAAACCCAATCTCTGTGTTGAGGTGAAGCCACAGACTGAGGTTCAGGATTTTGTACCATAGCTGCCCAGCGTGGCCCTGCGTGAACCTTGTTTCCCTGGCTGTGAAACAGGAAATTTCCCTTCTCCACCTTCATTGTTGGTGTGTTTGCTCTGCAGGGCCTCTCTCGGCCTGTTTGCAGCGGCCTGATACAATGGAGTCATAATCCGAGGTGCTGCCATTGCAAAAATAGAAACGGAGAACAATGTCTCTCTTCAAAACAAGACTTTTCATGTATCTCATTGTGTAAAATGTGCTGCTTAAAATCCATTCACTGTGCTAAGCAGCCACTGAAATCAAAGGCAAAATTCACATCATACTTGGTAATCAATTGCAGGAAGTAGCTGTGGATTTTCTACCTTGATTCATTTCTCCTTTATTTGCAATTTTCTGTGATTTTTCTTCAAAGTCCCTTTCCTCTGAAGTCAGATGGGATCCCCATTAGTGGCACTTTCATGTAGCTGAAGAAGTGTGTCAACGTTTTCTAATACAGATTAAAGCTCCAGAAAACAAGAGGGAATGAACTGTTGGGCTCTCAGGAGAGCAGTGGGAAATAGAAAAATTACCAGGCATGATGTTTAAGACACTCTCTCAGAATGCTTAAGAGCTGTGTATTTCAGTCAGTCCTTAAGCAAATACAGCCTTAAATAAAGCTAGGTATAAAATAAATAATATTTATGCCAGGTAAAAGAATAAGTTGGAGAGATGCCCAATTTCATATAGGCTAATATTTTGCTTTTTTAATTGAGCTAATTTCTGCTATCCTATATTTTTCTGACTGTGTTCCTTTCTCACCTAAGGCAAAAGATTAAATGTTATAAAAATAATCATTTCCTCATAAATTTCTGCTCTCTGCATCTAGTGACCATTCCATTTTAAGATCATAACATTTTAACAGAAATTTACATTAAAATATACACTGCTTCTTTCAAAAGTAGTTCACTTTTTTTTTTAGCTACGTGATTGATGTTTCTCCCAAACAAAAGTAACTCCTCTGAGCTCAGCAGAGCTGCCTCTGATGTTCACAAGGTGGCAGAGAAGGTGAATTAAACCTAATAAATCTTTTCAGGAGTAAATACAGTCTAAATGGAGTTACAGCTAACAGGCAGTACAATTAATTCCTGGAAATACCACTGAATTAGAACTTTTGATTCAGAAATTGTATTCAAGCATGGAATGATTAACAGAATGGTTAAATTATTTAATCCTAACATGAGAGTTAGAAGTTTAAACAGCTTTGGTTAGAACAGAAACCCATCACAAATTCCTGTCACTTGGAAAAGCTACACATTTCAGAATTCATTTTCATTGTGTGTGTGAATGAAAGGTGTAAAATTAAAACATTTTCATAAGAACAAACTTTCGGCAAATTAAAAAAAAAAAGTAAATAAATGGATCTGTTGAAAAAATCTCAGCAGTTTCACTTCAAAACTTTTAAATCAAGGGGAGGGTCATGCCTATCCATGCCAGCAGTTCAATGCATTTCCAACAGCCTGAAAAATCTGGACTCTGTGCTAAACCTCGTTTTCGCCTTTGTGTGGAGCACTCCACGGCAGCTGGAGGGCCAGATCTGGTTATTTGTGTTTGCTCCCAGGCCAGGCTGCATTGCTGGTTGCCCAGGAAGCCACGGACTGCCCCAGTGCCCGTGGTGCCTCCCTGGCATCCCAGGGCTGTGTTCCCATCGAGGGTCACTGCCCCAGGTGCAGGAGTTGCTGTCACTGTCAGGGAAACAGCTTTACTTAAACTGGCTCAGGTCTTTTTAACAGAGGGAGCAGCTCAGATCAGGGTCAGTTCATTCACACCATTTCACCTCATTTCTCCCAGTGGAAACATCTGAACTTCTCTGTTGAAAGTGATAGCTTCCCATGGAAACTTTGGATTCTGTAGAAATCACATTTTATAGCTGAAAATTCCTCTCCAGCTCTACAGAGGAATTTGGATTTATTTTTTCTGTTCAAAGGAAAAATCCCCTGGCCTCAGCTCAACCAGGCACTTCAGCACCTCTTCTGTACACCCTGGGCTGCAGCCAACCTGCAGCCTCTTGCTCTCCCAAGAGGAGGCTGCAAGACCCAGTTCTGTGCTGAAAGGGCCACCAAATCATCCCTAGAAATTACCCTTCTGGGATCATGGGATATCACGCTCTGCTTCGTGTGAGTGCAACCATGCTGGAAAAAAGGATAAAGGTGTCCAGAGCTCAGGTTTGCTCTCACCTCTCCCTTTCACAGGCACACAAAAACACACTGAAGGTTAAGACCATTTCTTCCATCTCCATCTGTTGCTTTTCCAACATTACAATCACTTCATTGTCTGCAGCAGCTGCCACACTGGACAGGAAAGTGGAAGGATCCTCAGCAGGGCGTAGAGAAAGCATTAGCAGCATTTAAAACCTTTGTGGCAGCCAAGAAAAAAATAGTAATTCCTAACTTCAGATTTTCTTATCAGAAAGTTTAAATATTTTCAAGACTTTTGTTTACAGTGTTTAACATTTCTGCTTCTTAAGTCATTTAGGCTTAGAGCTGCTGCCCAAATGTTTGGCTAATCTCTGCAAGCTGCAGGGTAAATAGCAGCTGAGGTTTGGTGCTGGTACTAAGGACAACGGGCCTGATTTTCTTTCTGGGAAATGCAAAGCAGAGTTTCTGTCCTGGTCCTCCTTAGGTTCAGGAACAGGTATTTTGTTTTCAAGCCTCTCAAACAATCAATCCCTCATGGGGAAAAGTGCATGGGAAAAACCAGCGTTAAGGTCAGACTTAAACAAGATGCAAACGAAGCATCAGAGAGGCTGGTGTTGGAAGCAGCTGCAAAATACCATTTAATCTTCCCCATGCCCAAAACAGGACTGATGGCATGTGAAATGTCAGCTACAGAAGCCCTGGAGTTTGGGCAAACCTGATGCGCCTGAGCTCTCACACTGACCTCAGCGTTGCACTGGAGCCTGCTGGATTCAGTTCAGTGTGCCAAACGTGCCCCTGCCCCATCAGTTCACAGCTCAGAGGATCAGATGCTATTTTAAGTCACACTACCCAGAGTCATCGGATGCTATTTTAAGTTACGCTGCCCTAACTCTGGAATGATGCCCGAGGCATCGCTGTGCTCGCTGAGCCAGGGAGCGGGTTTGACTGCAGAGGTCTTGCTCAAGTGGTCATGGCAAAGCCAGGGACACACACACACACACGTGTCCTGCAGGTCTGTGCCCAAATACAGCACCCAAAACACCTCGGCCTGGCACTAGACACATCTTAGCTTTAGGTACCACAGCCAGCTCAGGGCAGGTCTGCCCAGCCTACCTGGCATTGAGTGTGAGGAAGAGGAGTCCCAGGCTCTTTGCACAGACAGCAACCAAGCTGTGGCTGCTTCCTGGTTTATATTCCTATATTATATTATAAATCATATTTCCCCTAATATCAGGTTCTTACAGAAAACGCACTCTTGTCCCCATCTGTGTATATTGTAGACAAATTTTTCTTCCTTTCTAGCTTTGGTATCTGTACTTTTTGTTAAAGATGCAGGTTTTTTTCCCCCATGAATCACACCTGGCAGAGGGAGGATGTGCCATAGTGCTCTGCCAGTATTGATAGGGCCTTCTGTAAGTCACTGGGATAGAGTCACTGCATCATCAGAAGGTCCAGCCCGCAGTGGGGACAACCCACCCACTGCAGAGCTGACTTCCATCAGCATTATCTGCTCCCACTGTCATCTAACGCAGACCAACGCAGATCACCACAAGTTTTAGAAGGACACCTAGAGTAAAGAGCCAGCACTGTAAGGCAGCACTGCCTCTCCAGGCTGCATTCCTCTCCTTTCCAAGGGAAAAAAATCCCTCTTTCTGGCCTTTGAACAGTGCAAGAAGTGTAGAGATGAGCTGCCTTGATTCCCCCCAGCCACACAGAGAGACTTGTCCTCCCATGCTCTGGGAAACACCCTGTGTATTGCCTGGATACATTTCAGTGCAATTTGTCTCATTTTGCCACTAATCTCCCATTTATTCTGATGCTATTTACCAAGTCTCATGTTCCCTTGATAACCAGATGCCTGACATAACTTTGGGGATATTCCTTTCCCCAGCACTCAGTTGAGTTAGAGGAATGACTTTTGCCTCACATGGACAGTAGAAAGGAGACAGGAAAATGGTCAGAAACTCTCTTCATTCCTGTATTTTTCTCCCTTTATTCCCTCTTTTTGTCTTTGGTGGAAAATTCTCACTCCTTTCTCTGCTTACCACGATCTCAGCATCACTGTTAGGAAACTCCAAATACATCCTTTGCTGCTAGGTTTCAAAAATTTATTAGAGAGTCCTGACTGACTTTATCTGTGTTAGAAGCAACTGAAAATGCTGTAGTATCTGGTATTTTACAGGTCAGGTCAGCATAGCTAGTTAAAATACCAATAAAGATACTTCAATTATCAGTTACACATTAATAATCACAGAGCTTTACTGTCTTTGCTATTGACTTGAGTTATAAACCCAGCTTCGAAAAACAGATATTCTTAAATATTGTGCTAGAGTAATGGAAACTTCAAAAATATTTAGTAGAGCTAAAAATATAAAAAATAACCTACAGGTTGCCTTGGGTTTTTTTCTTTTTTAATAATACTATGGCCGTAGCCAAAATTTTGTTCTTTCATACACGTCAATGCCACAGACAATCACATGGTCTCAGAAAGGGCGCTTCCCCTCCATCAGGATTAAGATAATATCCAGTATCCCTCATTGTTTAGGAACAACCACACTTTTTAAAAAAATATGATCAGGTTCTATCTATTTATATTGCTCAATTCTGCAGTTGTTACTCTGTCTCGCATTTGCTTGGATTTAGTGCTGTAACTTTCAGTAAAGAGCAAAAAGACCTTCAATTAGATTACCATTAAAATTCACACATCAGCGCCTATTTGAGTGCAAATTCAGTGCCTTTATCTGGGCAGTTATTATTAGCTTCTAACAGGAGCAGAACTGCCTTCCATGAGGACAGCTGAGGTGCACAGGGAGTTGAAACACTCAGGAAGCACCTCCCAGTCTGTGGCAGTGCTCAGCCCTTCATTTAAGACAGAAGAGAATCTAACAAAACACTCTCTTGGACACAATGTCAATTGTTCTTCAATTCCCCAAGCAGTGTAATCATGTTTGCCTTTTCCATCCAGCACGGCTTTGCACAACCTTGAGGTCCCAAGAGCTCCCTCCGTGCTGTGTTACTGGAGAAACTGGGCACGATTTTCTTGAAAACGGAGACCCCAGCGTTCCCTGGACTCTGCTATCAGTGGAGCTGAATTTGTTCAAGGATTGGTTAGCACAGCAATAATTCATGGAGATGCAGGGGAAATCCTCCAGTGCTGATTTTACAAACAATGAGGTCGATGATTCCAATGAATCAACTTCATTCATGCTGTCTATAAATAAGTAATGTCCCAGACTGGGAAGAAGCTGGCTCATGTTGTAGTGTTGTGCTTGTTCTGAAAACTTTGGGAATTTCCATTCTCTTTCATCCATTTCTGGACCAAATGCATTCTGCTTCATTTTCCTAATCAACATCCACTGCTTTTGTGTTCTATGTCATGTATGCTGGCCAGCACTGAAGTCTGACTTCTCAATGTGTTTTGAAAGAGTTAGAACATTTCATTTGAGCTGCTTGATTAAAAATGATTGGTGGACTGGTGCATCTCCTCTGTTTGCTGTCTCTGAGTAGCAAATACCCAGCTGTGAAGAGCTGCATTGTTTTTCTTCTCAGGTTCCAAAAAACCACACAGCACAAGTCGTGAATCCTCCTCTAGGATCACACCGTCTGCATGAATCTGTTGCTGTTGCAGAGTGGGACAATAAAGCTGTCATCTGGTGCCAGCTTCCTTCCCCAGTGAGGCTGCAACACGAGCCAGGACTGGGCATTTTCCCACTAATTCCACTGGAATCTTCAAACCTGTATGGACAAGGAAGAGGGGAGGTGATGCCCCTTGCCATGTGGGAGAGATAAGAGCCCAAGATGAAGAGAAGTCCCTAGAGGCAGTGGAGAGATGTCTGGGCAGGAAACATTGAGAAGTGTTTAGAGATCGTTTCTCTGACCTGAAACGTTCTGTTGAAAAAGCTTGTCACTGCATAGACAATCCCAGACTTCCAAAAGCCTTTAATGTTGACTTCCAAAAACCTTTAACGCTGACTTCCATGCTCTGGGAGCATTGCAGGAGCGTGGCTGTTCTCCTCCTCTTTTGTGAGATGCCTTCAGTGGGTGTTCGAGTTACAGATTCTCCAGATTTTCCACTCAGCCACAGAGTTAAAAAAGAATGTAATAAAAAGGCTTGCAAATACAAAAGCCAAGAATGACTGGACTTTAGCCTTAAGAAAGGAATAAAGCACTGCAAGACTCATTAAATAATGAGGATAATCAACCAATGAGAGCTTTAGATGAGCCATTGGGGGATGACAGGTAGGAATAGGAAAGTCATGTTACCTCTGGCTAGATCATTAATGAAACCATTGCTAGACCACACTGTCTGGTCACAGCAACTGCTAAATGAAAAATTTGGAAAACAGCTGCAAGAACGATACAAGAACAAGAAAATATGCCTTGTAGGAAGACACTAGATAAGCTATTTAGAGCAGAATAAATGATGCTATGAATCCTATCTGGCTTTAGAATCACTAAATGTCTGTGGCCTAAAGACAAAGCAGCGAATTCCTCACCACCTCATTAGCCTAAGAGCTACACGGAGTGAATTCAGCTGAATCCCAGCCCTGGAGGCCTCTCTGTGTTCCCACCACTGGGAGCAGACTGGAAATGTTTTTCAGATATTGTAAATATCAGATGGGCAGAAGTATTTGCTCAGCAGAACATAGATGTCATCCATTGATGAGGTGACAGAAAATGGTGAGGTTTACTCTGAGCCCTTCTTTTGGAAAACACTGGCTCTCAGAGGTCTGTTTGTGTCTGGTGGTAGATGATTACAGGAGCAATTAAAAGCTTTGTAAAATTTACATACAAAACGGGGTACTTAGGCCAATTACAGGGCAAAAAATAGCTTGCTTTTGATTTTCTTTTCAGAAGAATGTAGCTAAGCTGCAGGGTAAGTTTGGGGTAGAACATTGATTTGGCTGTAATCAAATCTTGTTTGTCATGAAGGAGGGAGTGGGGAAACATTCCTTGAGTATCAAGTCACTCGAACTCCCGGGGATGACCCTTATACATGGAAGTGAAGAAAGGCCCAGGCTTGAGTCACTGGGCACTGGCAGACCCCTGGTGAGCCAAGGGTCCTGTAACACCAACTCTTACCTGCCCTGGGTGTTTTGGCCACAAAATATTGCAGGATGGCCTTTCAGCCAAAGCAAAAGGGGATATTTCCAAGGGGCAGCACTGCAAAAGAGCCTTCTGGCTAAAGTGGCAACCAGTCACAGAGCTCAGCTGAGCCGATTGTCATGGATTGGCCCAGGTGTATGTCCTTAAGGTCTTTCTTACCCTATTTTTTGACTGTCTTCCTTTGGATTGCTGCTGGATTGTAGCATCCTCAGGGCTTTGATTTGCAGTTTCCGGAGCATTCCCAGCTTCAGCTGCAGCAGTGCAACACTTCTGAAGGGTGGTCCACAGCAACTGAAATTAAGTCCCCAGACAGTGATCCAAAGTCAAAGCAGTGTGTGACACCTAATCCCTGACAGTTTTTTCTTCGCCTGGATCAGCTGAAGAAAGATATTCTGAAGACAAATATGACCCAAAATGGGATTAAGAAGTGCATGTAAGGCACTTACAAGGTGCTATAAAAATGCACAGCCCACATTCACTTTGTTTTCTAATGGACTATTCAAAGCTGCTATTTCTTAAAGCCTGGGATACGTAGTTCCAGTTCAGTTACTTAGATGCCGGACTATTATGGGAACCAAAGGGAATTAGAGATCTGAATGTCTTTGATCTAAATGCCTTTGAGTTTCAGTCCCTAGTTGGGACAGGGATCCTCAAATTCCAGCCACTGAGACCCTTATTTGGGAGCTATGCTGTACAAAAAGAAGACCATTTACAAACCAGATTTTTGAAATCACTCTTCTTCAAACAAACTCCTACCAGAACACTTCTGTCCTGTGTGGGGTAAGCTCCAGAGAGCAGGAGACATCTGTAGAGTGGAGGGGAATTCCCAGTTCATTACAAGAGATTTCACAAAACTGCATTTAGGAAGGAAGGGAAAAGTTACCCAGTGAGCAAACATACAGTCAGTATCCGCAGGGACATCAGCTGCTGGAGAACAGACCACATTCACTGTATCAGTAACTTCACATCACAGAAATTACTCTGAAAGGTGCCTTAGACTTGCTGACCAAGATCTGTCCTTTAGCCCATCTTCTGATTTTATCTTCTTCCCCAGCTGAAAAAGAAACAGACTTGGGAATTTCTAGTGCCAGCAGCTCAACCAGAACTGCAGTTGTTCTTATACTGGTGGCCATCCCTGGGAGTGTTCAAGGCCAGGAGGGATGGGGCATTAAGCAACCTGGTCTAGTGCCAGATATCCCTGCCCCGTGGCAGGGGGCTTGGAACTAGAATGTCTTTCATCCCAACCGTTTTATCATTCTATGATTCGTCTGTGTTAAGTAACATTCATCTGGTACATAAAATAGCAGTGAACAGAAAAATGCACAAACTAACAGTCAGAGCCTGATGGCTAGGGCAGAAGATGGCCCTTGTGAAAGTTTGAAGCTAGAAGCCAACTAATTGGCCCAAAAGCATGAGAAAGTCTTTCCACCCAGGCAGGTGCCACCATCCCTGCTTGCTCACAGGCTCCTGGCATCTTTCTCTGAAGCAGCTGGACCTTAATTTGTTGGCAGGAAGGCACTAGAATAAATAGATTACTTTTCCCGTCTGATGTCACGTTAGACACTGCTTAGCTGTTGTGTGTATTCTGGCTGGTGGTTTCACAGTCTTTGGGTTCTGCAAGCACTTCTTCACTGGCGTGGAAAAATTCCCCCTGATGTGCAGATCCACTCTCCCGTGCCACAGCTAAGGGTGGCTGAGATATTGCATCCTAGTTTGGTGTCATACCAGAGATTTATGTGTTGCTTTGCTCCATTAATCAAACATAAGATGTTCTGAGCGTTCAGCAGACAATTTGTGTCCCATTTCTGTCAGTGAAGGCCATGAACATCACTGCTGTCTGGCTGAAGGACTCTTCCACACGTGCAGTTCAATCCCATAAAGTCACCAAACAAAGCCCAATGGGAGAAGGATTTGGCAAAGATTGGCCACTGACAGGTGGATCTGGGGCAATTTGGGCATCAAGAACATCAATGAAAATTGTCACAATGTCCCCAGAAATACCAATTAAGCATGGATTTCAAAACAGAGCTCCCAGCTTAGACTGGTTCATGGTCCACACACCAGGTCCGTCCCACACAATATCCATCTACAGCTTGCCCTTCTGCTGTGGTGTTCAAGCTCTGTGTTGAAGTCCATTAGCAGAGCCCCAGACACACGGACCTGCAACAAAGCCTTGAAAGTGACCCAAAATAGTTATTCAAACTCTAGTAAGCAATACCCAGCTAATTTATTATCTAGCTATCATTTTAAAAGCAGTGTTTTACACATTCTGCACTTGGTTAAAACCACCTAGTGAAGGGAGGGGTGCCCTGCTGTTTCATCTGGTGCAACCCAGACTGGAGAGAAATAAGGGTCAGGACTGTGCAAATATTCAGCCTCATTTTACTGCAGTCCCTGCTGCACTGTGTTAAAGACCAGCTCGTTTCAGTGCTTAATCAATATATCAATATAGTCAGTAAATGACAAGGAGAGTTCATATTTGTCTTGTTACTCCACGACTGCTCATAAAGTTGAGTTCACAATCCCATAAAGGAGCCTGCATTACCCCAGTGGCTGGGAAGGAATTCCGCATTGGCTTCCCACAGGCCTGTCCACTGAGAGAACAGGAAAAGATAATAACAGGGTAAGTAAGAGTAAACTGGAATAAAGCCAAAAGTAAGGCCTATAAATCTAGCAGGGCAATCTCAGCTCATAAATACGACCCACCAAGTGGGTACTCTGAACAGCCTTTTCCCTGTCAGAGGCAGCCTGATAAACTCCTGGTATAAAAACACCATGAAGTTTTCATGGGCAAAAGCCATTTATTTTCACATCTGTTTTGCCTGCTTGAAAGTGTGGTGGAAATTTTAGCACCAATACACTAATCTAGACATCCCTGTTTCAAGAGCCAGGGATCATTTGATTTGCCAGTGTGAGCCATTTGGTCCCCACTGCGATCAGAACTAGGAATCCAAAGACAACACTCTGCCCATTGCCGAAGTTTAGCCAACAGGGCAGTTTTGCTGGGGTGGTAGCTGCAAACTCAGAGAGGTGATGTGGGCAGGAAGAATATCTTCTGATGGTGAGACAGGTTAGAACAGTCAACAAGAAGAAAGAAAATGTAAAGGTCGATGGGCAAAAGAAAAATCAGGGGAGGGGGGGAAAAAAAGGAAGAAAAGGAGAAAGAGAGAAAAAGAGAAAAAGTAAAAATATAGGACTGGTGCCATGCAGAAATTCACAGCAGGACTCATAATAGGCAAGATGCTACAAGGAGAATTAAAATGTGATATGCAAGCTGGGTAGACTCAGGATGTATTTTTCCACAAGCCCTTGCACTTCTTATCCCTTGTGTGTGGGAAGAGTAATGGTAGGACACCACCAACCTCTTTATTCCCCCTCAGCATTTCCCAGAGGTGACCGAGAGCCAAACTGAACTGCACAAACCATCAATCACTGCTCGGTGTGTGGCTCCACAGACCTGCTGCAAAACATCCACCGTGACTTCATGGACCACAAAGCACAGATAAGAGTTTAGGAGTTATATCCTTCTGGCAAAGCACAGCACACTCGAGATGGACTGATCCTCTATCCAAACAGCTTATCTCCAAACCATATTAGCTACTGGAACATGGCAGCAATTTGTATCTGCACCAGGGCTTTTTGCCAGTGCAGCTCTCCCAGTCAGGTGCCACCAAGAAAGAGATGGGCCAGCAAAGCTTCACCGCAGAGTAAATTTCGGTGCAGCTTTAAGTTTCTAAAGCACTGAAGACCTGAGCTGATCTTTGCAGGCAGGACCCAGCCCAGTTTGCCTGTGCTCAGGGTGAGCCAGCAGGAGAGGCAGAGCTGGACAGCTCTGTCAGCACTGGAATGGCACATGTTTCTTCGTATTCATCAGAAATATCAGCTGACCTGCACCTCCATGTGCCTCACAGCCACACAGCTGTCCCAAGAGCATCCTGAGCTGGAGGAGCTCTGCAGGCTCCATGCAAATTCCACCAAGGATGGACAGTGCAACTGTTGTTTGCAGTCCTAGAAACCACATGTCCTCCTAAACACCACCTCGGCCAGATGTGCATTGCAGCTGGAAAATTGCCTTCAGCTGAAGGGTACATCTTCCCACAGCTGGTCCTTGTGCAGAGTAGAATCTGCAGAGCAGGTCTGGCTCCTGCATTTCTTGACGCAAGGGTGGATTGGAGGCTTGCCAAGGTTGCAATTGGGGGGGAAAAACAGCACAAAGCACATTTCCCACTGCCTCTGGTGAGCTGTGCCAGACCACCTGTAACCCCCACTGCTTCTGAGAAGGCAGCTGAGAAAAGCAGGAGTGTTGCCAGTAGCTTACACAGTTCATACCTCTGCTGCGACATTCTGGGACTCCCTACACCACAAAAAGTTGAAAACTACGGCACCAGGGAGGATTATATTAAATTGTTTTATTCAAGTCAGGTTGAAGGAAGGGGCGGGGCATCTGGGCTGTCTCCTGTGTTGGTGCCCATCTCCCCACTCTTGTACTTCTTCCCCAGGTTCCTCCGCCCTTGGGCATCTGTGCCCAATGTCCATGAGTTCCCCTGGGAGTTGCACAGTGCAGGAGCTACCTCCTGAGATGAGGAGAGGGAGCTCTCTCCCCTTCCCCATCTCCTCTTCCAGTGCACATCACAGAGCAGGCCCAGCAGTGGGTGAGTGCAGCCCATCCTGCTCTCATCAGCAAGTCTGGTCCTCGCTGAGCCTTTGTACTTCCAGGATGTCAGGTTTGCTCTGTTTGTGTGCCGACAGCATTACAGTGTTTCTTTGCAAACAAGTAAAGCTGCTGAGTAATCAGCCTGTCCAGTCACACTGGCAGAGACTTTCAGTCTAAGAGATTTCAAACAGGACATTGTTCCCCAGTGCAGGAGCTGTTAAATTCCATAAATTCGTAGCTGCTTTTCTACTGCAAAAGTTTTATCACAAAAAAAAAAAAAAAAAAAAAACTCAAAAAAAACCCCAAACAAACCAACAAAAAAATCAAGATCCTGCATGATGTTTTCAGGTCTCTTTTTTTTGTCCAAAATAACTATTGTTCATTCCCAGCCCTCATTAATTGCAAGTTGTGATCGCCTGATGGGCAGCAGTCTGAGCCTCTTCTCCCATCCCTGACACAGCTCTCCATGTTCATCCCTGTGTTCAGCCACTTTTCCTCATGTTTAAAAAAATTGCTAGTCCATATGCTGCAACAATATCTTTATTTTAAGCAACCTTCCTGACAAATGTTCGAAGGCTTCCTGTTGACTAATGGGTGGACCTGGACTGCCCCCCTGTCTTTCCAGTTGAGTAGTAATGATTTAAGCAGATTAACTGGTTAACTAAATGTCATTAACCCAGATCATGTCCTTTACACGATATAATACTGGTTACAGGAATCAGCTAATCATGGGGTTCATCCAAAGGCAATGAGAAAACATTTTTGTCAATGCCAGTGGGCTCAAATTTGTCAACAGGCTTAAAATGAAGTTCAAAGTGAATTCTGCTAAAGGAGTAAATCTGATCAACAAACTAAGCCATGCTTTCCTTCATTTGCAACAGAATGTGGTCAACATCCCTGAAAATACTCAAGCTCTTCTTCCTTCCTGTCCTTCAAAGCATCCACCACAGAGCCCCAGGTACTGAGCACTGCCACTTCACCTGTGATGGCACAGGGCAGGACAGCTGCACCTCCAGTGACACCCACCAAACACCAGCCACTGCTGAATGCTTCATCATTTCACAGCCTGGAAGAAACAAAATAATAAAAAAACCCTCCCAGTGATCCATGACAAGCCCACCCCAATGCCCGTGGTGAGGGAGCAGGAATCCTGTGCTTTCAAGTCCAGGATGTTCAGTTGGTGGCTGGAGAGACAGGCAAATGTCCCCCTGTCCCTGGGACCCTGAGGCCAGCAGTGTGTGCAGCTCTTCACCCTTGGCTGTCTGTACAGAAATAAGACCTTGGCATAAAGGATTTGCTTTTGTTGTGACTTAGGTTGCCTTCAGTTTGGGTTGAATAGATGTGCTTGGTTCAGGATGCCCAGGTAGGACACGTGCTAATGTGTCTATCGGCATTTTGGGATTAAAACACATCAAAATGAGGCCACTGGCTTGTGCATAAACAACATTTCTTGTTTCTCTCTTCCAGTAACCGTGACTGTGGGAGGACAACAACACTTGCTGGGGCTTTATGACACTGCAGGGCAGGTAAAGGACTGCAAAACATTTAACGTTTGCCTTTCCCATGGTTTGTCTGTCACTACCATGCACTGGGGTTTGTTCATTGTGTTTGTGGAGTTTGTTGGGATTTCTTTACAAATAATAACAATCAGTTGTAATGGTTGAACTGCTGACCCTCTCCCTTTTGTTTTCATTCTATTTCAGCAGTAAAACACACACACACAAATACACTCATCACTAAGATTGTGTTTTGCCTAATCAAAAAAACAAAGCCTGATGAGGCTGTGCAACCCCCCATAT
Source organism: Struthidea cinerea (assembly GCA_013397865.1). Lineage (NCBI taxonomy): Eukaryota > Metazoa > Chordata > Aves > Passeriformes > Corcoracidae > Struthidea > Struthidea cinerea. The sequence goes on along the minus strand of VZTI01003801.1, from coordinate 1,087,389 downwards.
ATCCACCTCCTACTGCAATACGATGTTTTGTGTAGTCAGTGTTTTCTTACCTTTACCACATGGTGGCATTGAAGACACAGAGAAGAATTCCCATTTTCAAGATCAGAAAACTGGTATAATACAGCACCAGCCTACCAGCCACCAGCTGTTGACTTTTTAAGTGGTAACCCAGCCAGATTTGCATCCACCCCAACATCCCGATGTTCTTCTCCCAGGACAAGAGTGTCCCTTACAAGGGAGTGTGTATCCCATGCTTACTTACATTTAGAATGCTTTTACTGTTTCCACTGTCCACAGTCTGATACTGTGTGATTGTACTCAAAGCTTGCAGAACAATTTCACCCCCTGGAGAGGAGGAGAAATTATTTCTCACTGCTTTGCTCTGCCAGCAGAAGGGCAGAAGAAAGTACAGGGAGCAACACATTTTTTTGTGGTGAAATTTCCCTCTCCTGACTCCAAATGCCGGTGACTGACAAAATAAAGAAAGGGACATAGTCTGCACAGAAGCGTTGCACAAATTCATCTGCTGAGAGCAGAGGGAGCAGGTTCCAGGTTCCTCACAGCCTAGGAATGCTGTAACCCACATCCACCAGCTCCTCCAGTCAGAGCTGACACCAGAGCCAGCAGGAGAAAAAGCGGATTTGGGAACTTGTTTCACTCTCTCTGGGTTCCAGCAGCCCTGGATGCAGGGCTTTGCTTTCACCAGGAGCTCTTCTTGGCTGTGCCCATTTTGGCCGTGACTGACTGCTGTGAAAGGCACAAGCAGTGCAGAAGGAGACCCTCCTGTCTGCAAAAGGCCACTTCTTGCAGAATATACTTTGCAGCACTATGCAGAGAGATCAAAAAACCCACACCAGAACAGACTGTCACTTCCAGAAAAACCTGCTCTCAGCAGGACTGGGGCTTTGATGCTTTGGGTTTCACTTTCTTTAATTTTGTTCTTATCATGTTTCTGTAGGCAGCAGCAGTCTTAGCTGGTTTGGTGGCCCTCACAGACCACACATCCTTCCTATTCACATGATGATCCAAATGCCAGTCCCAGAATATGTCCCAAGTCCTTGCCCCACGTCCAAAGCCTGTTCAATCTTCTGTTCTGTGCTCAGAAACACAGAGCTCAGAGCCTGTGTCATGATCCAGCAGCCCTGCAAGCCTTTGCAAGCCAGACTGGAGTTATATTCAGTTCCCAGTCAGTTTTCACCCGGTGCCTTAATATTCCTACTTGTTTTGTAGGGCTGACAGTTCCACCTGCCACCCATTTCCACAGCAACACCTCCTCTCATTTGTCCTCCTGAGCCAGAAGGAGCACTCAGCTGTCTCTTTGACAAGCCTCACCCCTCCATCCATTCCTCCACATCATTTTGCCATCCCCTGCTTCAAACTAGACAGTTCACCACCTGCCTCCAAACCCTTTCTCTAACTCCCCAAGCTCATGTCCCTTCCCAGACCCTGGTCCAGAGGATGTGGCCATCCAGCCAGAACTCAGAGCGTGAATCACCCCTTGATGACTAGATTGTCTCTGTGGAGGCTGGAGGGTTGATGCTTCCCACATGCTCCAGTTATAACAACAGATCATCTGGGTTGTTTCCTCCCTCCTTCTCCTTGTGCTGTGTGGCTTTCCAAAGGCATCAGTGTGAAGTCATAGCCAGAAATAGCCCTTGACACTGCGATGCTATAAAACATATGCTAATGAAATAACAATTGGAAAATGTACTCCTGCAGCAGGACCCTCTGTCAGCCTGAAGGGAGAGCTGGCAGGGACCCCAGATTTTAGGTATCTGGCTTTCTGTATCCCTGGCATAAACAGTCCTAGGAGGAAAGAACTGTGGTCTTTCTGCCATGCTGGACTCAGGTGCGAAATGCTTTAGCAGAGTGTACAACCGAGCAGCACAGCAACAACACAAAAACAAAAAAAAAAAAGCCAGTTTTGCTGCATTTGTGGGGCCCAAACACTGCTGAGCTGATGGCAGAGATAGAGGGGAGGGAGCAGCACCGGCTGATCTCGGCCCTGGCAAGTCACAGGTAGATAACTCAGCAAGGCTGGGTCTGGCACTGGCATTTCCATGCCAAACCAGTGGCCAGGCAATGTTGACTGGGAAGCCTTGTGCTCCCTAAATAGCAGGCAGCACAACGCAAACACGAGCTGGGAAAATAAATTATTGATCAGCCACAGCCCAAGCCCACAAGGACTCATGTCCCTTCCCAAACGTGACTGTCACTTGCTGCAGCACCCCTGGATATGCCCCACACCCATGCAAATATTCAGTCTCTTTTTTATATTATTTATTTGCTTGACTTCAGCCATCTCTGCATGAGAAATGACCCTGTAGGGCTGTCTTTTCTAAAGGTCCATTGCAAGGTTTTAAAGCCTTCTGGAGAGCAGGAACAGAGAAAGGGTCCTTGTCTGATGTGGTTTGGAGGCTTCTGTACATGAACAAGAGACCAGATTGACTCTAATCCATGGTATTTGTGTTCTAACCTGTCTGTGAAAAACCCCGTGTGCCCTGGTGGAGGTGAGACCTCTGCTATGAGATGCATGGCTGTCCCTGCTTACAATTTATATAATGCTCTGTGCTAATAGCTCAAACCAGGAATGCTCTTCCTGAAAAAGGATTTTCTAGGGATTCGGAAGGAACAAGGAAAATAAAATTAAATGCATGCTCCTGTAGCTGTCACGGCCAGGCAGAGCGCTCGTGGCTTTAATCTGTAATTTTAATGGTACAGTAAGTCCCAGCCCCTCTAAATATGCACGGCTGGAATATTGAACCTGGCTATATTTAGCCAATTTCTTCCCGAAACGCCTGGATGAGGATTCCTTGAGGCTTGCTGCCACCACGTGGCTGGTTCAGGAGCCTGACTTGCAGCAGTCAAACCAAAAGCACAGAAAGGGCCTTGGCCAAACACCCGGTATCAGCCCGTGGTGGCTGTGCCACAAACAATCTTAATCTCAGGTTCGATGTTCTGGGTTAAAACGATGTCCCATAATCAGGGCAAGCTTTCCTAACCCACAACATCCACATGAAACTGTCTCTGCAATGCAATTTCTCCTCTGATCCCATCAGCTTGGCATCCACTCTGCCTCTATTAACTCCTCTGCTGGGAGCTGGCTGACATCTCCAGAGCCTTGGATAGATCTCCTGTCACTGACTTTGCTTCTTCATGAACTGCAACATTTATGGGTGTACCCATAAACATCTCTGAGGGTTTTTTTCCTGCTATTCCTTGAATGTATAGTGTCCACTTTCTTGGGAGGTGATATATCCGAACATCTCCTCTTGTAAATCCTTCTTCAGATCCACACTTTCTATGCCATTGGAAAGACATCATTATGTCAGTTGAAAAATATTCTGGTTTTACCCCAAATGCTGTGGCTGTGAGGGCTGGAGGTAGTAACTGAGAATTTATTCTTCCTGTCACATTGGGCTTGGGACAATGAACATCCAGTTAGACAAAACAAAACATTTTGTTTGTGCTTTAGGATGCTTTTTTAAACTTCTCTTTCATGAGACAGAGCTAAATTTGGGCTTATGCTTCCTGTCAGAATAAATAATTAAAGTTTTGGGGATTTTTTTAGAAGCAGTTGGTGCAAACTGTTTTTAAGTAATTCATTTGTATATTTTGGAAAATAGTGTTGATTCAGAAGGAGTCTGCATCAACTTATTAGTGTATAGTCAGTGAAAAAGAGACTTCAGAAAGGTGATTTGCCAGTCTCAATTCAACATTAAGCCCTCTCATTTGTTGACCCAACCAAAGCAAGGCAGAAGTTTTAGGCTGAACTAAGTCACCATCTAATCTGACATACACTGATACAGTCCTGCATCACTTTCTCCTGCAGGACAGACAGCAGCGTGCATTGCTCCTGCCCCTAATGCGGGTTTTCCCTGCCTAAAATAAATGTTCTGAAGTCTGAGAAACAGCACCCAGGTGTCTTTTTTCCCTCTTTTATTAGCCTTATTTCCTTTCATTAACTAGTCAGTATCTGCAAAGCAAATCCACACCAGTTGAATTTTCACACAGTTAAAACCAAAAGTGACCAGACTGCAGAGATTTGAGGCCTTTCCAGAATGCAGAAACTATAAACTGCAGATCTACATCACAGTCAGGCTTGACAGCAGCATGTATTATTGTTTCCCACACTCCAGCTTTGTGTTCCTTTCCCCTTTTTTAATTCTGGACCCCCCCAAAAAAGCCTTTGGAACAGATGTATCCCCTCTAAAAAGCATCTGTTTCATTGCACTGAAGTTTTCTAACAGGTTTCACTGAACAGTACCCACCAGACACAGCTACAAATGCTCTCGCTGTCAGAAAGAGCCTGGCTGTCCCTTCCACATGGCTTGCAAAACTTGTGCTCACTCTCAGCTTCTCAAGCCTGAAAACAGACCCAAATTCTTCCTTGAAACTCAGCTATCAAAGCCAGCTCATGACATATCACAGCTGTGATTCGAGTGTTTGAAAACTCACCCTCTTCACCACTAGCCCGTGGAGAAAATATCTCTCCTTCTGCTGTCCAGGGCCTGTGGAAACACTAAATCACCCACAGTGATGCACCTAGGCACTGCAGGCTGGATTTGGTCTGCTTTCTGCTTTCAGGAGGGGTGTCTTCTGGTGACTGGCACACTGCTGTACACCGTGCGGGACTGCTCAGCATCGCTCTCTGCACCAACATCTCCACAGATAACACACACACAAGCAAAACATGTTCACACAATCACAGGATTATTGAGGGGGAAGAGACCTTCAAAATCATCTAATTCCAACCCTGCCCCTGCCAGATATAGTGACATCTTTCACTAGACCAGGTTGATCACAGCCTCGTCCAACGTGGCTTTGAACGCTTCCAGAGATGGGGCATCTTTCAGTTCTTTTGGATAAAAGTGCTGACAAATCAGCACCTTTGGCCTGTGAAAGGTGGTTTCCCCCCCACCCCCAGCAGTCCCCTGGAGTTTAGAAGTGTGAATGACTATGGACAGTGTTGACTACATCATCAAAATCCACCCTGATTCCCCCACTTTCCATCATCCTGCCCCCTTAACACTCTTGCTGTTCTCCCCTGGCAGGAGGACTACAACCAGCTGAGACCCCTGTCCTACCCCAACACAGACGTGTTCCTGATCTGCTTCTCGGTGGTGAATCCTGCCTCCTACCACAACGTGCAGGAGGAGTGGGTGCCCGAGCTGAAAGTCTGCATGCCCAACGTGCCTTATGTCCTCATAGGAACACAGGTAAAGCTTCTCCTGAGCACCTGGAAAGGTTTCCTATTTAACTCATGGGAAATTCAGCCAGATTTTCCCACTAGAGGAAAACTCAGGGAGTGGGAATGGAAGCCAACATGAAGATGTCCAGACTGGCAAAGCTCATGCCTTTTTTTTATTCAAATGTATATTAATGAGAAAACAAGGTATAAATACCTGTAGGGAAAAAAGTTTTCTTACAGGTCTCTAATGACGAGAGAAAAAAAAAATCAAAGTTTGTGGCTAAAAGCTGAAGCTAAACTTCAAACTAAGTTTTAAGAATGGGAATAATTAGCCAAATGGCATGGGAAGGACGTAGACTCCCTTCATGCTCTTACATCAACATCACAACTGGTGACTCACCATCCTGCTTGTGTTACAGTGATTGTCAGACTGAATGATCAAACCCCTTTATTTTGGCCTTGAAATCTATGAATCTGTCAATCAAATAAAAATGCCTTAAATATGGGTTTGCTACCAAGACACAGAGTGGATAGAGGCTGCGAGGGTAGTGATACAGCCACACAGAAAGAACAGAACACTGGACAGTAACATAAGTCAAATTAGAGAACGAGATCAAATTCCGGTCAAAACCAAAATCTTCATGCCATAGGAAAGGCAAATCATTCAAACACTGGCTTTGTTTTCTACACCAGAATAATCTAAACTACCCATTTAAAAATAAAAGCATTATCCTTTAGATCATTCAGTCTGAAAATGGACAGGTTTGAAATGCCAGAATACTTCACTTTGATGTTTTCTGTGGGAATAAAGGATTTTGTTTCAAGTCAGTCAGACTGAGCCATGTCTGGCTGGCCTGTCAGGATGGAGTTTGGGTGGTACGGTGCAGGGTTGCAGCAGCCTCCCCTTCCAGTGGGGCTCTTTACTGTACCATACCCATCTGAGCTGTGGCCCAATAACCTGCAAAGGAGAATTAATTCATGGTAAACTGGGGGGAAAAAAGATTAAAAGGAAAGTAAGTAAATGTGCAATTCATTTCTGAAGTATCACCTGAGTTGAGGAGTGATACAGATGCCCTGGTGTGGGTCTTTAAAGCCATGAATATCTGCCTCAAGAATTACAGCACAGAGTTTGTGTATTTTCTACTAGATTGATCTCCGGGATGATCCCAAAACTTTGGCGCGGCTGCTTTACATGAAGGAGAAACCACTCACCTATGAGCACGGCGTGAAGCTGGCAAAGGAGGTAACAGCTTCTTCTGAGGTCCCATCAAGGCGATTGATCACAGCTTTCCACTGGGTTTCTTTCATTCAAGGTTCCTCCAAGGCCCATTGGTCCCAGACGGAGATTAAAGCCTCTGTTCAAACAGGCTGGGCACACATTGTGACCCCTGAGCCTGCACTTCTGCTGCAATTCCCAGTTGAATCACAGAAACATGGAATATCCTGAGTGGGAAGGGACCCAACAGGGTCAACGAGTCCAACTCCTGGTCATTGGACAACCCCAAAAATCACACCTCAGAGAGAATTGTCCCAATGCTTCTTGATCTCTGGCAGGTGCCATGGCCAAGGTCCAAGCAAAGCATCAATGAACCCAGGGCAGCAGGTGGCAAATGGGCATCAAACAGATTTTACTGCCTATTTCACCTAAGTCAAGTGTTTCTTGCTCAGGGTTCTGCTGCGAGGGGCACGTGGCAAATCCCTCTCTGCAGTCACCTCCTGCCAAACTCCTCCCTATCCCTTACAAAAGCACAGACGACTTGATACTCACTTATCCATTGCACTTCAAGCAGCAGAGAAGGTGCTCCCAAATTTCTGTGGTATTGTACATTTCTCCTAGGGAGGTAGGGGGTTAGAAGCACTCCCCAAGCCCTGGGATGCAGGATTCTGGACCCTGGCCTTGTCCACCTTATATGCTGCAGGTGCTGCTATTGTCCCTGGCCCTCAAAACTAGAGCATCCATTAGCAAAACAAGCTGAATAAGCTGAGGCTGCTTTCCCAGGCCTCTGTGTGTGTTTGTGTCATGCCAGCATACACAGGAGACTCCCATCTCAAAATGATGCTTCCCCATTCCCAGAAACCAGCTGGAAGCCCTTCCCAGGCAGCAGCTCCCTGGCATTGGAGGAGGCAGGACACAAGAGGGACAGTTCAGGGGAGAAGGGCCAAGCGTATCAAGGGGTTCAGCTACAACCCAGCATTTCCTTGAAAGCCTCCCCAGCTGCACAGGCAGGAGGCCAAGCTCCTGACCCAGCACTCGAACATGGGTGCAGCCCCCCTCTCTCTGGAGGGTCGTGCAGGGAATTCCTGCTCCCCATTCACCCACATGTGGTGAGATACTCATGTTGATGCTGATTCCTGCTCCCTTCTCAGGATGACCACCTGAGCTTGTCCCTTCATCCCACAGGCAGCCAGATATAGAACAGAATCATCTCCTCACCTCCCTTCTAAACGTAGAAAGATGCTGGAATGGCATCACTCTGTCTCTCCCATCAGTGGGTACTCACTCACTTTTTCTCTCTCCTGTTTCAGATCGGAGCCCAGTGCTATCTGGAGTGCTCAGCGCTCACGCAGAAAGGCCTTAAGACTGTCTTTGATGAGGCAATCATGACCATTTTCCACCCCAAGAAGAAGAAGAAGCGCTGTGCAAAGTGCCACAGGTGCTGCACCCTTGTGTGACATCCCCTGGGAAGCAGAGCGAGCTGAGTTCAGAGAAATCAAGCAGGTTAGAAAGGCAATGAAGGTCACGTGCAACTGAAACGGGGAACATGACCAGAAAAGGGTCCTTCTTACCCAAATATAGGAGCTCTCCGTTCTGTGAAACCTCCAAGCTGTATCACCCTTGGCCAACTCCTGTCTCTGTGCTTTCCTAACCCCCCAGGGCTGTTTTGTAGCCTGTTCCGACTGCTGCAGACTGCACCAACAGAAACCAGGATGCCTGCTCCTGCTTGGCTCCCCACCTTAGGAATAAGGTGGAGGTGGCATGTGACAAAACAAAGAACTAAAGACGGAAAAAGAAACAGGAGAAACTCCGTTTGTGGCCTTAAGTAAGAATTGATCAAAATTAGGAATTCGCAGTCCTTAGGAATTGAATCTGAATTGACTGAAAGCACATGGAGATCTGTAGAAATCTAATATGTGAGATATCCACTATAGGTAGGATGTACTTTAAAATTGCTTTTCTTTTATAAGACTTGCTAGTTCAGGAGATACTTTAGTTTGTTCAAACCACATGGAAGCAAAGGTGGAGTGATTCCAGTTTGTTTTCACTTAATGGTGAAACTTCACAGCGTCAGGATGTTGCTGCACCCAAGCTATCAAAATGGATCAACATTTACCTCCAGACTTAAGGAATGTTCTTACAACAAAAAAAATGCAAATAACTGTATTTTTACAGAGGAATGTTCAGGCTGAGCCATGTTTCCATAAGCTGGGAAAGGAAGTACAGAGTTGTAGCATTAATGTACTGAAACAAAGAAATTCTGCCACCAAAGAATATTGCCCTAGACATGAAATAGCAGCATGGAACAATCTCTCTTCCAGCTGAGAACAAGAACGAGACACGTTGTCATGGCAACTGAGAATTTACCTTATAGATCAGCTGGATTTCTACATCTCACCCAACAGCCAAGAATAGAAAAAAAAATAAATAAAGCCAAAGGTCATACTGATTTTAAGTTCTTTGAGGTGATCCAATTGCCTTAAAATTATCCTTTCCTTATGAAGTATTTCTGTAAAAAACCTCATCAAAGTGGAGTTGTGAACTTGTTGACTTTTTGCAGCCTCCCTCCTCCCATCCATTGCATCTCTCTCTGCTCCCATTTTCCCATGTGCTGTTTGAGTGGCAGCGTGGCTGCAGTCCTCAGGAGCGGACTTTTCCACGAGTGGCAGATGATGGGCTGCAGCCAACAGCATGGAGATGGGAAGTCCAGCCCCTAAGGGAAGGGAGGCTGCCTGTGAGCTCCCTTTTCTGCTGGAGAAATTGTGCCTTTTCACTAAAGCCTCTCCCAGGATCCTGCAGTTTTGCACATCGCTGCAACACAGACACTCAGAGGTGAACTCGAAGGGCGTCTTGTTACTTGCAGCTGCCTTTGGGTACCCTGGCAGTGCCATGAGACTGTCTTGTTATGGATTTCATTCCCCAAGCAGGAAGCCACAGTGCCAGCACACACGGATTCGAAGATGTAACTCCTTGCAAGGGCCGTGTCTGTAGCCAGAGTGTCCAGAAGTGCCAGGAGGGAGCAAGTGACAGCAGTGCATCCTCCCAGCCCAGGGGCACGGGCCCTGCTCCCCTCTGCACCCCATTCCAAGAGACTGGCAGCCCTCTCCTCTCGGGAAGCACGGTGTCCTGACTGAGAACACACCTGTCACCAGACAAACCAGGGAACTCCAGACCTGGTGTTGCTCGGAGCAATGAGTGACCGCAGCAGGACAATGGGAACGGCACCCAAGGCACATGGAAGGGACCAAGCTTGGTGCGGTGCCCAGTCCTGCATCAGGACCAGGCTTATGGATCTGAGCTCCTCCTTTAGCACAAATTCAGTTTCATACAATTGTAGATTGGTTTGGGTTGGAAGGGACCTCAAAGATCATCTGATTCCAACCCCCCATTTACCAGGGATGCCTACAGAAACCAGCTCTGACACCCCAAAATATTTCCAGGTAGAAACCAACAGTTCTCTCTGACAAAAGCCATCAGACTTGAAGCAAATGCTTTGCTCTTGTTACCCTGTGGCCTCCACTCACCATCCCTTTCCCGCTGCACGCAGACATGGATGAAAACACCGTAGTGCCACACCTGAGACAGACAAAAGAAAGTTCTCCTCGCTGCTGGCAACTTTTTGTGTGTATTTTCTGTTTGATTTTATCATGTCCCAGGCATTTACTTCAGATGGCCTGGCTGCTAAAGCCCAGCTCAGACTGAGGTGCAGGGGTCCATTCCATGCCTCAGAGTTTGTGTCCATGCCCAGGCAGAGCAGTGAGTGTTCACCTCACCAGGACGCTGCCTATCAGCTGAACTATAACATGTAAAAAGATATTAGAGGAGTATGAGGAGAACTGGGCATGGATTAAATATAGTGAATATATTTATATTTACTATATTTATATATAGTAAATATAAT
>VZTI01003801.1:1021047-1076976 GCA_013397865.1 Struthidea cinerea | reverse complement strand
TAGAAGTCCTCTGAAACAACAACAAAAGAAAAGCCTTTAATAGATTTCAGGGAAAATTATATCTGCACTGTGCTGCCTTTTGCTTCAGTAGAAATTAATTAGGATGAAATTTTTAGCTCATGTAGGTTGCTGGAGAGTGATGTATGAGTCTCTGGTGGAAGTAGGTGAAGTCTGGTTTAGCTGAAGCACAATGCAAATGCTCAGGTTGGAGTTCCCTGGTATTCTTAGAGCTTCAAAAAATGTGGAAATAGAGGAAATAGAAAATCCAGAGTGACAGCTGAGCTCATCCTAACATAACGAGCACACTGGAAAAGTGAGATATAGCACCCTGGCATGCATCAGGGAAAGCCACAAATAATCAAATTGCATTTTTGTGTGCCACTGAGTACCAGGGGTGGTTATTAATCTTAATGGAATAGCATAGGATTGCCAATAAAATCAAAAATCAAGTGGGAAGTTGTAGCCTTAATGTAACTGCAGTGGTTTGAGGGAAATTAACTGCAAAGCAAGTGGTGATGGAGAAGCTAAAATGCTGCTGCCCTAAGGTGTTAAACTGCAGCACCCTGAACAAATGCTTGCATAGAGGAAGCAGATAGAAAAGTGTTGATATAGATACAAAAAGTGTTAAGGCTAAGCAGGGGTTTCTTTGCACTTACAAAATGGAGCACATCGAGCTTGTGAGGCAGTAAAATTTCAAGTTTTTCAAACTGATTTTGACCAAAATTTGAATTCTGGGAGCTGCAAGAGAGGGAGAGTGGTCACAATCCACTGCGAAATGGCCTCTGCAACTCCATTTATTTTAATTTTTCTTCCAAAAAAAACCCAAAAAAACAAAAAAAAACATGTTTAATGCAGGTCCCATAAACATTATTCCTGTGTTAGGTTATGTACGCACACCTGTCCATGAAATGTGGCACTTACTCAAGGATCTGCCCTGTTACACTATTATTTTGGGGAGGCAGGGACAGCACAGGCCAACAGGCTTTAGAAAGGGATTGTAGGCAGATGTAAGTAGAGTCATTGACTATCTGGCAAGTCATACCTAATGCCTTTTTTAAAAGCGACAGATGGTGTGTGAACAGGCAGTAAAGCTTATTTTCAGCAAAACCACAACACCAGACATGGTGCAAGTGCAGGCATAAGGCCGCAGATACAAACTTCAAGTTATTTTCAAGAACCATTAGTAATAAGGAAAGAAAATCAATAAAGGAGTGCCAGGTGAAAGGAGATGGGTTTACTCACTGTGAGAGGAGCTAGAAATCAGATCCCAATTTCACCTTAAAAGGAAAACTGTTAAGGAGAGTCACAAAGGTCAGAAACCATCCCCGGAACTTATTTGACAATGTCCCCTTAATGCAGCTGATGTCAAAGCCTTTCCTGACAGACCTGCCTTTGCTAATAGTCTGCTGTCATTTCAAAAGCACTCACACCTTATAGGAAACTTGCTGGATCCTGTAAAACCCATCTCCTTTGGCCTCTTCCGAAACCTTCGTGTTCTACCAGGAGTTCTTAACCTGAAGCTGCAGTTTCAAACAGAGTTCCCAAAGTATTTGCATGCAAACTCCTGCAAGAAGATATTAGAGGTATTTGAGAGAGTTCTCCAGTCATCAGAGAGTTGCTATCACATTAAAACAACCTACAGATGCCTCTGCCCTTCAGAGCCCTGTGGAAACACCAGGACAATGGAACTGGGACAGTCCTGCCACTTCCAGCATGACTTGAAGGAGTTCCCACAAAGACTCCCACAGTTTGTCCTGTGCCTCCCAGAGCTCTGAAAAGTTGGGGAGAAGGCAGAAACGAGGTTCTAACCCCACTCAGGTCCATCCTCATTTGTTCAACTGGATATATGCCCTGTGTAGTTACAGAATTCTCCCCAAGTCCAGTATGACAATCAAATCATTTCAGAGCTGACATTGTTATTTCTCAGCTTTTTTGTCTTTTGAAGCACTGCATCCATTCTAAACAGACACAATTAAATATAGCACTGCATCTTAATATGAAATAAAGTTATTCCAAATACTTTTATTAAAGGGACAGATTTTGGCAGTCTTCCTTGTACTGAAGTTCACTTCACAAGGAACTGTGTCCAACTTGCTCATATCTCATTCAATCCCACTGGCACTGCTCAGGTCATGAGGGAGGCTGAATATGGCCTCTGGTGATCTGTCCTTGTGGTTTAATTACAAGAAAACCTCTTCCAGCTGCTCTAGTGTTGGTGGCCTGTGTTCTTTTGAATCCTTCAGGAATGGTGACTCATTCACTTCCCTGGGCAGCCTATCTCTCCCTTTAATTCATATGTGGAAGATGCCCATCTGCTTTCATACCTTGCTTGGAGGCTGTGACCTTTTCCTGTACCTTTTTTCCCCAAGTGGCCCAGCAAATACCTCTTGACTCACCATACCGAAACCTCATCTGGATTAAAAATAATTCGCAGTGGCATCAATCTGTCTCAGGCCAGGATTGTCTAAAAGCACATTTGTCTTCTCCAACAAAGCAATCCATATGCTCACGTTGGCCCAGGGACCATTTGTTAAACAAAGAGGAAGAATGTAGGAATCTGGCTGCACATGCCTTTCTCCATGTATTTTCTTTTTCCCTGAGGAGGATCTGTAATGTGTTTTATCCTACATTAAAAAAGGAAAATCTGGAAATAACAGAGCATTTTGTTGGTTCACAACTCTGTGGGACTGGAGGAGCATCTGCTGTGACAGGAGGTGAGCATGGAGTGACCCACGTCAGATAACTTCTAGCTCTTTGCAGAAATGGAGACAAATTTCCACTATGAATGTTTATTTTCCTCTTCATGAATAAAGACCATCTGAAAGCAGGAAAAAGCCTCCCACTGATTTCAGTAGTGGCTTGTGATCTCGGCTGTCTTCACCTATCAAAACAAAACAGGAATAGAAATATTTTTGCATCAAAAAGTCAGGCCTATTAGAAGCCATGAATGCTACAGAATCACTTCTTCTTCAGGGGAGAGCTGCAAAACGAGGGCCCTGAGCCTCAATTAGTCAGTTTGATCCTAAACTTTAAATTTCATTTTAAGATGTTAAGGTATGCCCATAGAACAAAAAAAAAAAATCCTCACATTCTCTTTTCTTTGTTTCAGTCAAAGCTTTCAGAAACATGGGAACAAGAATCTATTTTCCTGGGCAGTTCCAGAAACCACACCAGAATGGCAAAAAGAGTCAGAAGCTCACTGTAAGAGGAAAATTAGTTCAGAAACCCAGAGCAACAAGCAAAAATCATGTGAATTGCTGTCAGTGGTGAAAAGTCTCTTTAACTTTGAAAATATGGATCCCCATCCCTTTCCAGATTACATTATGGTACAGTCCATAATGCAGTGTTTGGCCGCTTCTGACTATAATGGTAGGGTGGGACTTTCAAAGATGCTCTGTGTTGCCTTCATTTAAATTCTCATTAAGGCAATGGAAAATTTCAATGGGGTCCACACATGACTAATGTGGAAAATGTTTGAGTCTTTTTATTTCCTCCTTTTCTGACCTTTTACTTTGGCTGAACAAGCTTTGAGCACACAGATATACTGAGCCAGGTCCAAGAAACTGTTATACCTTCTGGCTGCTGGTTGAGGACTGCTGAAAGGAGTTAGGGCATCCAAAGACTTTGCTGATCTCACCTTTGGAGGCTGGATCTGAAATGCCTCAGTTCAGCCACTACTGAGGCTGAAGATGAAAGTGGTTACATTAACAGTGTAATATTCGAGACATATGATTATCTTTGCTTAAAGACCCTAAACTCATTGCTGTCACTTAATTTCGTCTCATCCCATTCAGGACACCAGGTTCAATGTGGTTTTGGTGAAGATCAGTTTGAGCCCTCACTGATACCAACTCTGGTGAATTTTGACTTTGATTGGAGGTTAATGGATTCAGAGTAAACTGTTGTCACCAGTCTACACTTTCCAGATCTTCCAACACAACATCTGTTTTTATTGATAACACGTAGAAAAATTTGTCTGATGTCTGTCAAAGTAGTTGGGGTGTAAATCATATCCAGAGTGTGACCATCACGTCGTCTCTCCCAGAGCTTTTCCCCAAAACAGGCAGCTGCTCTAACTGCATCACAGACCTGGCAGGCACTGTCAGCAAGGAGTAAATGAACCCAAACTCTCCCCAAGCTTGTAAATATTAATTCATTAATAACCAATAACAAGAAGTTATGTGAGAGGGGGAAGACACTGGCAAAGTCTTCTTCACTCACGAGCAGAAGTGATCCAAGGTGGTGAGCCCAGGGTGCCAGATGGGAAATGCCACAGAGCGAGGCACAGCATGGTGACCCTGCTGACCCAAAAAACATGGATTGAGGCTGGTGAATGGGCTGGGAGGTGCCTCTGTGGAGTCACACCTGGGTGCCTGGGGCTCAGCAGCACCTCAATACTGGGAGGACTTCAAAGAAGGCCACAGAGAGGAGCAGGGAGATGGAGTGCAAGGATAACTGAATCCAGTTCAATGTGTCGTGATGTTGATGCACGTGGCAAATACAAGCATTTCACTGCACAGACACTCTCTGCTCCTCCAAGAACACAAGGACAAGGACATTTCATTCCTTTCTTCTTGTGCTTACTTAATAGTAATACTTAAAATTATTCCTTAAGAAATGCTTAAAACTAACAGTTCAACAAGCTATTCTGATTGAGTTTGTGAAGCAGATGTAATGACCTCAACACAAATCAGGATCTAACTCATCACCAGTCAGGTCTTAGCCAGTTAGGAGAAAGCTTACTTGATGTGAGCAAGTGAATTTTTCTCTCTTAAAAGTTGCTGTGTGCAATATTGCTGGAATGTGGGGCTGGAGAAACCAAAGGATGGGCACTAAAACAGTATGTCTGACTTTTGGGTGGTATGCCTTTTTTTCAAAAATTAACAAAATCTTCAGAATTCAAACCAATGCAATTTCAAACCAAGGCAATTCAGTTTTCAAGCAAATACATTCTGCATAGTTTAAAAATCATGTAAACACTATTAATTTCCTATTTACAGCACATAATTCTGTACTCTTTAGTTTAGCATCTTTTAAACATGTAATTACTGTATATTGTAATGCACATTAATATCGTTTATTGTACATAGTTTATTTTAACAAAATAAATGTATTGCAAAGTCTTTTGACAGCATCCATTTGGGGAGGTGTGCTGTTGTGTTTATTTTCCCCAGATGCTAATCACATGCACCTTGCAGGATGTTTCAGGTAGGAAAAACACCTACCAACATTTTGGCAAGGAAGGTGATGATCTGTGCAACCTGTGGTCCAGCAGCCAGGGCAGGTAGAGTCAGGAGGGAAAGAGAAGGGCTTACAGTGATGAAGAAGTTACATGAGGAAAGACAGGTCTGCTGGACTGGAAACAAGAATATGACTGGCTCCAGTCTTCCAGGGATTCAGTGCAGAGATGGGGGTCTTGTTTTAAAAAAATAAAAAATTAACTTAAAAAAGAAGTGCCAAAGTGCCTTTGTTACCCAGCTGTTCATTACAATTGGTTTCATTGACCAGCTGGTCTGGTCTTCAAGTTAAGCCTAGAAACCCCACCATTCCTGAACAACATCCCTCACATTGACTGGGCCAAAGAAAGTTTCACCAGAGGAAGGCTCTTTTCATATTCCTGCAGCTTGTGAACATCAGCAGGTTTAACCAGCCCTGCCCGGAGCACTTGTACAGCAAAGACAAAGCATATCAGGGTTTATTCCTAATAGACAGGCACTGCAGCCCAAATCTCTGTCTGCTATAAATGCATACGTCCTCAGAGGAGCCAGGACAATCCAAGAGGGCAAAGCATATAGCCTGGAATATATTTTATTCACCTTCCCCAGAGGCAGATGGTATTACTCACCAGACTTTCCATGGCCTGACTTTATCTGGGAAGAAGTAGCACGGAGGACCCACACATCTGGAGTTAACAGCAAGGTGCCAAAGGCATCCCCCAGAGCAGAAACTTCCTAAATTGCTGCCGGATAAGGCTGGGTGGATGTAGCCAGGGAAGGATACCTCCATGCAGCCCTGATGCTTTCACACTTCCCTGAGTACCCACGGCTGGCTACACTCCCTGGCAGGATGCTGGGCAAGACAGGCTTTGCTCTGACCCAGGGCGCCGGTGCTGATGTTTTCATGTGAGTACAGTGAGAGCAGGAGGGAGCTGCCTGTCCTGCCTGCCAAAGAGAAATCCAGTCCGTGCAGGGAACACCCATCCGGGAAGGCCTCCTGCCCTTCTGCTCACGGCAGCTCAGGTCTGAAAGTGAGGTAAAATACGCTGACGTCTGTCATGGTCATTAGGGCTGGGCACACCAGCTGCAGGGGAGCTGAGCTTCCAGGGCCAGTGGACTATTGCAGCTGTCATAGAACAGGAGGGTAATTTGGCTAATCAAAGCACTGCATGGCAGCGACGATTGCTGTTCAGGTTAAATGAGCTGCAATAAACCTGAGAGCACTGCAGGGTACAGATGTGACTGGTCACAAGGGGCCGTACACTGCAAAACACACTGTAGAGAGGAAAAAATAATCTGTAGCATCATTGCCGGTGTCCAAAAGGGAAACTGAGGCACAAAGAAATCCACTGCTTTTCATGGGAGAGAGAATACCTGAGGTGTCACAGCCTTTGTGACAAACACTCCTTGCAAACACACACCAAGGACAGACAGGCTGTTTAACTGCTTTGGACAGGTTGGGTGGTGACATCTGAATCCATGACCTTAAAGAGCATTAAAAGGCTCCCAAGGAGGTGAAGTTTGCCTGGGAAGAAGCTCCTCATGCTCTGAAATGTGTGGGCTGTGCTGACTGACTGCAAATTCTGAGCAGGACGTACCACCCCAGCTGCAGCATAAAGGATGTGGAAACTAAAGACCTGGTCACAAGTTGTGACAGGACAAGGAGTAATTTTTGAACTAAAAGAGGGTTGATTTAGACAAGAAGCTTTTTACAGTGAGGGTGGTGAAACACTGGCCAGAGAGGTGGTGGATGCCCCATCCCTGGAAATATTTTGGATGAGGTTGAGTAGGGATCGAAGCAGCCTGGTCTAGTGGAAGATGCCCCTGCTCCTTGCAGGTGGGCTGGACTAGAAACAACTCAAACTGTTCTGTGATTTTGAGTATGAAAATTGATGAGAATTTGACAGAATTAAGACCCACTAGTGTAATTCCTTCTGGGGAAAAGTTTCAGATTTGCAATAACTAGCACCAAAAATGAAATTTGCTCCTTGTAGTTAAGTCAGTGCTGTGTGCCCACTTGTGGGAACCCAGCAAAGCTGGAAAAAAAGATGAATGTGCACCAGTCAAATCACAGAATTTTGGAATTATTTTTTGCTGGAAAAGACCTTTAAGATCATTGAGTTCAACCATTAACCCAGCGCTGCCAAGTCCACCAAGTGCCACATCTACATGTCTTTTAAATACCTCCAGTGATGGAGACTCCACCACTTCCCTGGCAAGTGAGTTGGTGGGCTCTGGTGTTGGCTGGACTTTCCTCCCTCAGGGCAAATCCACAGCACCTCTTGCTCTCCTCCTTGAGAGATCATCTCAAAGTGGCCTTTTGCTGACTTGGTTTCAGTCAGTGCATCCTTCCCACCTCTCCCTTCTGCTGCCCGGTCTGGCTGCATCGGTCAAAACCCTTTTCCCACCCTGCAGTGTTTTGTTCTGATCACTTGCTGAGGTTTCTACTGTCTCACCATGTCTGGGTACAGCCCTGATTTCCGGCTGGCTGCAAAGGAAGGAAGTTTGCCACTTTCTAACCCTACCTCTAATCCTGAGCCTGCAGCACAGCCAGACTCCATCAGAGAAATTCAGCGAAGGAAATGACTTCACACCAAGAAGATGTTTTGCAGGTGTTCACAGCTCTGGCAAAGAGTTTGTGGGAGCTTATACATATTCTACGTGAGAAGTCTCTACACACAGAAAAAGAGGGACACGTTGCTTTAAATTGCTTTCATACTACAGTTTTGAGGTTTATTAAGGACACAAAACAATTTGCAGGTTTCCCATAATAACTGTAACGCCAGTGGACAATATCAGAGGGATCGTGAGGTGCAATTTGAAACAAAACATGAGGACTTTTTAAAGGGTAGTTAAACTCTCCATCAGCAAAAAAACTGCTCCTGCTGCTGTTGGGCACAGCAGTCTCTATTCAGAATTGCAGAAGGCAGGGTGATAAAATCACCTTCTTCCTACTCAGTCACAGTGCAGCTTTTACGGATTAAAAAAATTGTATCAACTAATAAATTACAGATAAAATTAAGTCCATCTCAATGTGGTCAGGACACCTGGGGAAGTTTCAAGCATGCATGCCTGTAAATGAAGGTGACTGCATCCAGGAGACAAGGCACTGAGTGCAGGAAGACAGGTGCAGGTATTACTCTCAGCAGCAATTCTCTCCTAATGGCTATCTGAGAAGGTGTCTTTGTTTTGTGAGCTCCTGTGGGCCTCTCCCACTTGGCAAATCTTCCTTCTTTCACATAATCCCCCATTTTGCCCAGGGGAGAAATGAGGGATGAATGTGAATGTGTCCTCCTGCAGGTGGGAACCAGGGAACAAAGGCACTTGTGAGGCTGTGGTCACAGGGGGCTCTTGTTGCAGCCCCCGGGTGTCCCCCTGGTTTGTAAAGAGAGGGTCTGAAGAGGTGTGAACTGTCCTTTGGAACGTCTGCTCTCTTTCCTGTGCTGGACTTGTCTCAGCCACCATTACTGGACACTCCACAGCTTTCCTGCAAGCACATCTGGCTGTCCCCCCGCTCTGTGTGCACCCTCAGAGGAGCAGGTCTCCATGGAGCTTAGCAGCTCAGGGAACTGTGGGAACACCCTTACAAGCCCCCTCTTTCCCACCACCTCAGCCAGGGGCCCGCTGAAACCAAACCATGATCGTTGCATTTTGGCTTGGTCCCTCTGACTCTGGAAATTGTCAGGAGAGATGCCTTGGGCTCTGCAGAATCTCACTGGTTCCACGTGAAGCCATTTCCCCTCCAATCCCTGGACAAAAGCAGATGGTTCTGCACATTTAATGTGTTTCTCTCCTTTTTTTTTTTTTTTTCAGGAATTGTCCCTTGTGAGACAAGATTTTTTTTCTCCAACAAAATAGCTCCAATTAAGCAAAGCACTGAAATACGTGCTCAACTGTAAAAGTCCACTGATATTAAGCAAAACACTTAATCATGAGCTTAAGTCCTTGGCTGAGTCAAGGCTGAGTATGCATTCCCCCTAATTTCAAGGTAGTGATCTGAATATTTATTTCCATTTCGTTGGCCTTGAGACGTTCTTCTTTGACTGTTATTCCTGAATGACTGCAGGGTAAGATTAACTAATGGGGGGGAGAGGGGGAGGTGGTGGAAGTGTTGGTAACTGCACTTACATTACTGGGAAGGAGCTAAATCCCAGATGGATCAGGCTGTTATGGAGGAGGCAATGCCTTTGTGGGGTGTTTCCACACCCCAGTGGCTGTTCAGTCCATGAGCACTTTGTGCAGGGAGAAAGGTCACGCAGAGTGAAAAGCTCTCGAGGAGGAAGGGAAACTGCATCATTTCTTTCTGCCGCGGGATTTGCTATTGTAAGGCTGTGCGCTGGGTTTCTACAGCAATCATGTTTTGAGCAGCATGAGGAGAGGGGATTAAGCCTCATCTGCCTGGAAAAGTCAGTGATTAGGAGAATTACAGGGCGAGATCAAATTCTGGGCTGATTTACACCCTCCGGAAGGCTGAAGGTACCAAGGGGTGTGAAGCAGGGGGAGAATTGGGCCCCTCCTCGCCCGGCCTGGGACGGGAGGTCAGTAAGTCTCGCACTCGGTGGTGGCAGTGGAGCAGATGTCACAGTCGCAGCGGATGGCCACCGGGTAGGTGTAGAAGGGGTCCACGTCGGGGGCACACTTGGGCAGCTTCACCGTCACCATCCTGGTCTCGTTGTAGGTGCAGATCCGGTGGTGGGACTCGATGTAGGGCGGCTCCAGGATCGGCTTCTGCGGGGGAGAAATGCTGGCCTCGGGCAGGAAGCGAGACGAACATCTGGAGCCCCAGTTTCCTCAAGGGGATTTAGTGTAAATAGGGGAGCTACTGGATCAGGTGGAAGGGGCCATGGAAATAAATTTTAGACTACATCCTTCAACACTTGCCTGTTGGAGCCCTGCCATGGAGGGGAGTGGGTGCATGGATGTGTTTCAGTTTGTTTAAAGCATAAAGCTCCAATTAAAGCCTGCTTGAAGGAAGACAAGAGATTATCCCAAAAGCTGGTTTGCAGCAGAGTATGGGTGTTTCGACCAAATGCTGCCAAAAGCAGCTGCTTTCTTCCAAAAGCATTGATTTTCCATTAAACACATTCTGCTGGAAACCCTTTATGTGCACAAGCTGCATACGAGCAGGGGTGCATCCAGGTGCCAAAGGCTGGGGTTTTTTCTCAGCCAGACCAGTCTTCCCTGTCAGGCTGCACTTCCCACAAATCCCAATGGCTGTACACTGTGGGGAAAGCTCTCGGCACAGCAGCCAGCATAGAAGTCTGCAGTTCCTCCTGAGAAAATCAGCTTGGCCAGAGACCTCAGCCATCAGGAGATGACGGGAGCCTGAAGGCCATGAAACCCACGCTGCCATGTGGTACCAGAGTGGCATTGGTTTTGCTGAAAAATCAGTTTTTCCTCAACAGGGACACCTGTTTTCCAAAGAGTCCAGGAATGGGCAGCACACACAGGAATGGGAGCCCACTGCCTAAGGTAACACAGCCAGAAGACGTTTTAATTTCTTTCTTTCCCTCTGTTCTGTGCAAAGAGCCCTCCCTGGGAACCAAGAAGGACGGCATGGGAGAGAACAGATGCAACATTTCAGCAAGTTGTGCAGCCACCCTCCCTCTTACAAAGCTCCCATCCAAACACCTCGTGGTGCCTTCTGGAAGCTGTTGAACCCACAGCCAGATGGGCTCAGCTGAACTACACCCCAGGGGTACTGCAATACAGCAAGAGAGGCTGCAAGGTCTGAGCTGCCAGAGGAGCTTGGGAGTAGGGGGAACCAGGAGTCAAGAGGTCCCTCAAAGGAACTGTATCCCAGCGTGGAATCTGGCCACTGGTGGCCTTTCCCCTCACCCCACCAAGTCATGAAGAAGGGGAGTCAGAGCTGGCACACAGACCCTGGCTCCTCCTCTGGTCACTTAGGTAGAGTCCTTGTCTTCATGCGGACAAACCCCTCTGAGTCACTCAAGATTTCCCAAATAAATTAAACTGGGATTGGCCCCTTGAGCCTTCCAGTTGCAGAAAGGCAAAGACAGCCAGAAATTTGTTCTCTGACATGTGTGTGGATGTACTTAGGCTCTTTCTTTCTCCCTCTGTACACCCCTAAAACTTAAGTACTTCGTATTTATACAGGGCTGTGACTTAGGACCAAATTAGAAACAGACATTACCTTTTGGGATTTGCTTTTTGGAACAAAAGATATTACCCATCAATCGGGAGCTCCATCTTACTCTCAAAGGACTTCTCTTTTTTCAAGGGAAGTAATAAACTCCTCCTCTCCTTAAGTGTTCAAGCTGTAAGAGGCTTTCAGATTGCGTAGTAAGAGCATTACATAAGTGCTTCATTAATGTCATCACATGGCTCCCATCCCCTTTGGGGCAGTGGGAGGAGGGAGGGGACAACCAACAGCAAACGCTGGCAGCGGCAGCCAGGGAGTCATGGAGCAGGACGCTGGGTGGGTGTCCTTAGAGGGCTTTTCCTGGGGAGCAAGTACCAGCCAGGGATGTCCCCGGCTCACCGCCTCACCTCCCAGGTCTCGCAGCGTCCCCAGCAGGCGTCCGTGGTCACCCTCAGCCCACGACAGCCGGGTTTCCTGGCCAGGAAGGTGAATTCCCGCACGGCACAGCCCACGAACGTCCGCAGGTCGATGGCCGAGGCCTTGGCGGCGGCGCCGCAGCCGGACAGCAGCAGCACGAGGAGAGCTCCCGGGATCAGGCAGTGCAGCTTCATGCTGGAGGCAGAAGGGAGAGGAGGGGAGGGTTGGGAGGGCCAGCACAGCCCAGCAGGCAAGAAGTGCAAGTGGACGGGCTTAGCTGAGGCAGGGATAGCCCTTCCTCCCTTCAAATGCATCCTCACTCAGCCTGAGAGAAGAGGGGCAGGTGGAGGAATGAGTGGTCGCCTACTCCCAGAAGGGGCAACTCTCAGTACAAAGGTCTGTCACAGAATGCAGCCGTGTGAAGACTTTCCCTGCATAGCAGTGGGAGTTTGCCTGGAAGAGATAAAGTCACCAGCCTATGCCTCAGCCCCACGGAAATCTCCACACTGCAGATTTGTTTTGTAGCATGTGCCTTTCTAGCACCCCTTTTGGGTTGCCCTGAGCTCACACAAAGCCAGTAGCTGCAGAGCTGGGAGCCAAGCACCCCTGAGTTTGTGCTACAATCTCAGCATCTCCCACAGGTGTTGCTGGGGTCGCCAGTACCAACACCCTGTGCACGGGACTTGTGCCGTTCCTCTGCCAGGGCTGCAGCCAGAGGGGCTGGCTGTCCCTTCAGCACACACTGCCCTGCAGCCACCTCAGACCCAGCCCAGGCTGCCGAGCCAGTGGTCAGAGCTGGCCAGACAAGGGGGGACATGGCCGAGGTGGCCAGAGGAACCCTGAAATCCTCACAGCTGAGCAGCCCAGCATCCACCAAGACCCTCTGATACCTGTGGGCCTTCTGTGTCAGTAAGGAAAGCAACCAACTTCCCTGGAACAGCTCCTCTGTCAAAGAAAGAGAGCTGGAAAGTAGCTCCAAGCCACAAGGTCCATTTTACAATTTACATGCTACCATTGCATTCAAATATATCCATCTTAGAAATCTGAGATTTGACACTTAATTTTGAGAAAGTCAGCAACTACACAGGGCACAGAGTGGTGTGTGCTGGGGTCTGTCCTCAGCTGGACAGACCAAAATTAAGTGAGCTGGGACTGCCTTTGGGCTGGATGATGCTTGAGTCTGTAAGCTCCTGTTAAACAAAATTATTTAAATTTAAATCAAATTATTTAAATTTTTTAATCAAAGCTTTAGATCAGCACATGATGTTTGCATCATGTATGTCACCATGTATACACTGGAGTCTTACATGTGATTAAAGAGAATATACTTATATATAACCTTCAACAGGGTAAAAAAAAAGCTAGAATTCCTTATTTTTAAAGGAAGATGTATGAGAGCAAAATAGACAAACATCAGAACAAATCAAACATTTATCCTTTGCCACTTTAGCAAATCCTGCTGCTTTATTCATGAGCCAGAGCCATGACAGGGAGCAAACACAGTCATGCACTCACCTAACTCGTTGGAGTCAGAATTCCTTTTGCAGTTTTAAATTGCAGATGGTGTTTCAGGATGTCAGAGGGAGCAGCAGGAGACCTGCACTGCAATCTCTGTCAGCTTTGTGATCAGTAGATCTACCCAGCAGCTGCTACTGGGATGTCTAATTGCTCAAATTTATAGAAAGGGTCTTGTCAATCAAGGCAGATCCTTACTTGAACTACCCAAGGCATCAAAGTCATTGACTGTAAAGCAAGGCTCCCCTTTCCAGCAGTGATTAGCTTCAAGGGCATGATTGTTTTTGCAGGTTATTGTTTCATAACCTGATCAAAAAAGGAGTATCTCAGTGAGTGAAATTATGAGCATGCACTGGGGCAAAATGGATCTTCTTTTCCATAACGGAATATCAACACCTCTCTAAAGGAATTGGAAGTTGGCTCTGAAATTATCATTACCCCTTTAATTAACAAGCCCTAAGTAAACATCCTCAAGGGAGACTTTTTTGGATTTTTGTACCAAAAAAATGCCTGGATTTTTGTCAAGTGCAGAAGATCTTTTTTTACTCTGTTGCTCTGTACAAGCAAGGGCAAGGGAGAGGAGGTGTGAGCTTGCAAGGAAAGAAAGTGTTCTCCTGGTGAGCCAGGCAGCTGAAACAAAGGTGAACACCACTGTGAAAGGAAATTTAGAAATCATGTCCTCTGCCTTCACTCTGCAAACCCAATTTTCAGCTATTCACAGGACAGGGAGCATCTGAGGAACTTGGTTCTGTGGAAAACTTGCTGGTCAGTGAGCTCATAAAAGATGAGCGGGAGAGAGAAGTGCAGCCACATGCTTACACAAGTGACTGGGAAAAGTCATGTCCCTTCTTTTCCACCATGGATGGATGGCGACTTCCCAGCTCCAGTACCCAGGCAAATCCAGAAAAGGCAGGGTGAGTGTCAGGGATTATGGACCCTTCAGGATGATGCTGTCAAAGGCAGCCACAGCAAAACAATCCGGCCCTGAAAACAGAAAACACAGAGGAAACCTTGACTCAAATAAAATCCATGCTACAATGTTTTAGAGAGAAAAACAAAATGAGTAGAGGGCAAAAAAGAGTAGAGGAAAAAAAAACCAAAAACAATCAATCAATGAAAACAGCATCTGTTGATGTCCAGAACATGCATCTTACCAAATATGAAGCAGTGATTGCTATCAGCTTGTTAATTTACCTTACAAATATCCAATACATACTTCTGATGGATTGCATTCAGGCTTGCTGCAGTACGAGCTACAGAAAATGACAAATTGCCATTGAGGAAATGGGATATTGAACCATTCAGGATCAAACGAGCTACATCACATCGGTGCTCTCCCTTTCTCAGGGGGAATAACCCGTGGCTCGAGGTTCTTGTTTCACTGCCAAGGTCAGC
Source organism: Struthidea cinerea (assembly GCA_013397865.1). Taxonomy (NCBI): domain Eukaryota; kingdom Metazoa; phylum Chordata; class Aves; order Passeriformes; family Corcoracidae; genus Struthidea; species Struthidea cinerea. The sequence goes on along the minus strand of VZTI01003801.1, from coordinate 1,062,330 downwards.
AGCCCACCTTTGGTGCAGGAGCAGGGCTCACACTTGTGCTCAAACCCCTGGGAAGCCTGGAGCACTTGCTGTGTTTCATTATTCAGCTTGCAGCAGCCACACAAGGCTGGTTATTTACTCTCAAGGTCTACCTTTTCCGCCTGAATTAGGAAACAGTGATTGGAACAAGTGAAAGAGAGAAAGGATTGTCTGAAAAACAGAAAAGCAGCAGGCATTTAGTGCTGTTGCCTGTTGCCATCATGACATGGGAAACGACTGCTTCAAATAATTAATTCACTTAACAGAAAAAAAATCAAAATTAAAAAGGGAGCAGAATTTGTAATAAAAATTTGAAAACTCCTGAAGTTAGGAGGGAGGGGTTGTTTAAAATCTACCCCAGTATTCTCACTCATTATTATTCCCAGTCTCACTGGCAGTAAAGGACTCCAGGTCCAAGTGAAGGGTGATCAGGTGAGACGTTGGAGGAGGAATATTGAATGGAGGTGTTGTAAATGTCTCCATCAGATGACCAGACAATGTCCTAGACACCTTTTTCCCCCATTGAAACCAATAGGGAAAAGCAGGAAATTCAAAGACAAATGAGATCACAGGGAGGTCAAGAGGATCAGCCAAAGTCTCGTCACTGACCTAAAACGATCAGCAACTTTCCACCAAAATAACCTAAAAGTACTTTTCTGTAATTTTCACTGACCAAAAATAAAGCTAGAAAATAAACTTTTAAAGTTTGTTTTAAAAATATACAGTTTAAAAGTTCCCAATATATGGGGAAAGCATGTAAAAGTGAAAATATTGAGCTTAAGTCTCCTTAATTCGATTCTGGAAATGTGCCAACAAAAGTCAGGCCAAGATTAGAGGCAGGTACAGTAAATGCATGCCAGATGGAAGATGAACCAGCTTTGACAGATCCCTCTTCTTCTATGGATTAAAAAACCAGGTGCTGGAGTTCTTCTGTAATTCAGCTTGGTTTCAGTGACTTCAGCTAACTAAGATCCCATTCTCTCGTCTCCTTTTGTACTGAACAGCCTCTTAGAGTAAAACAAAAGAGAAATTGCAGACTCTCAGTTATTCTGTCTTTTAAAAATCCTGTCTGTTTGTGGGGCAGACACCAATTCCTGAAGGATTTGCATTGTTTTGTGTGAAAAGCCTGAGGGCTGGCTTTTCCCCACGCAGAGTTTTTGTTGTCTTACTGTTCTGTGAGTTTATCTTAATTGAGTTAATCAATAAATATACCACTAGGATCTCAGACTGGGTTGGTCATGAGAAAGGGGCTGAGATGTACTATTTAATGAGACAGACCAAAGGAAATAACATTGCTGAGTGGCTGCACACAGAAAGCACTGCAGAGAGCCGTGTAGGTGATGCCTTGAAGTGGCTACCTGAAAACAGAGGCCAGACAAGGTTCAGAGAATAAAGGCATGTATTTTATTTGAGAGGCATTCAAAGGTACACCCTGGGCAGTCAAAAGCCTCCAAGGGGCTCCAGCCAAGATGGATCCTGGGTCAAGGGTTTTTCACACTTTTTTAAGTTCGGTCCATTTCCATATCAGGGTTAATTCTCCAATTATAATTTCAGGTAGCGAAGTAATTACCGCTTTAGTTTACGTATTTTGGGGCCTGGGACAACAAGGTGTCCTTGAGTTCAGGCCCAGAGAGGGTTTGTTGTGTCTAACCAGCATGAGAGAACAGTAGCTAACAGGCTGTATGAAGTTTCAGAGTTACATATCAGGCAGTACAGGATTTGAAAAATAAAAAGTTAAAACCTAAGGCATCATAGGCAGTGGCAGGGAAAAGAACGTGGTAACCATTCAGGCAAGCAAAGAGAGTGGCTGGACAGGAGATATTTAATGCACTGCACATGAGAGGGGTTTGGAAGGGTGGGTGTTAGTTCAAAAGTAAGACAGAAGGAGAAATGGGTGAGGAATCAAGGTGGTGTGGGATAGCTGGCCAAGGTCACAGGAGGTGGCAGCCAAGAGAGGTTAGGATTCAGTTTAGAACAGAGTGAGTGATAAAACTATCAGGTAGAACACATGGCTATAAATGTTAGATGTAATTGGGTGAACTCACTGAAAAAAAATAGCACCAGAATCACTTTTCCCTATACAAGTTAACACTGGACTTTCTCTCAATATGTTGTTTACTCTTTGCTGGTAGTTTTGGAAAAAAAAGATAACCTTTATGTCCTGAAAACAGCATTTCAAACAAGCACATTAAGATTATTTAATCCATCCCCACGGCTGCTGTGTGTTTGCCTTGGAGTGACTTTCTGTCATTTTCTACATTTCGGGAGAATGCAGAGAGTTGGTTTGAAAAGGGACAGACAAAGCAGGTTTAACCTTGAGAGGGCACAGCTGATCTGTAAATGAAAATCAAAGGCAGCAAGTAAAGCTCCTCGAAAGGCTCTGACAGAAAGGCTGCCAAGTGCAAGCCCAGGGAGCGCAGTGCAGCCGTCAGGAAATGCGTTCCGGGCGGGAATTAGATAAACGTGGGCTCTCCCTGTGTCCTAGTTTGGACAAATTTGGAGGAGAATATCCTCTGATAGAAGTCAGGTCGCAACCACCCCTCCTCCCCAGGTTCGGGAAAAAATTTCCTCAAAGGAAAGTGAAAGAGATAACAAACTATTTATTTAACAAACACACAGGTGGGGAATAATAATGCTAAACAATGAGATCTCTCTCTCTCTGTGGAGAGAAAACCTGAGAAGATTTCAGAGGTCCTCTGTAGGTGCGGTCTCTNCCCAAAAATCCTAGGAAAACGAAATTCAACCCTCCGTCTCTCGCTGGGAGAAAAAGAGCCGAAAAAAAAAAAAAAAAAACCAAGAGATACACAGAGCGTATCTCCGTGTCCTTGAAACAACTGCTTTGAAACGTTTTTTTGTTTTCTGTCCTTCTCAGGCTCAGTTTAAAGACACAGAAAAGATTGATGGGCATAGGGTAGCGATAGGGGATACACATCATAAAGTCACCCCAAGACACCCTGCTAACAGTGGGACACCGGCCCTCGCTGAAGGTCTCGGGCACACAAAGCCACTTCTTGCTGTAAAAGACTCTCTGTTCATTTTGCTTCCTGGGCTTAACAGAAGGCGAGCTGGCACCAGCTGAATGAGCATTAGGGGGAGAAGGATGTAGTCGGGAAAGAGGATTTCTTGAGGCTGCTGTAGCAGTAACTCACCCCACACTCAGTGCTCGGGGGAATGACCCCTCTTACAGAGGAGATAAACACTTCCTGCAGCTTGTGGGGGTACCTGTGCTAAGAGCGGCAGGAGGGCCCAGCGAACACACCTGTGAAATCCAGCCCTGAATCCAGCCCTGTAAAATCCAGCCCTGTAAAATCCAGCCCTAAAATCCAGATCTGGAATGCTGTGGGAAACTCTGTGCTGACTGCAGCAGTATCGCAGCTGTTTCAGCACAGACACTGCCTCACCGGCATGGCTGCTCTAAGGAAGCTGTCAGACACTATTCTTCTCCTCCTTTTCCATCAGACTTGGAAAATGAAGTCCAAGGTGAGGCTTAACTGTAACAAAAAAATGCTAATCCACTGTTTGCTTGAGGCACATCTATCCTGGTGAGATAACACTCTTCTGCTAAAAACAGGCCTGTAGCTATGACGGATTCAATCCAGAAGAGAACTAATGAAGGTCCTACAGACACTAGAAGAGCTGAAAGATTCTAAAATATGGTAGTGAGCATTTCTAACATATAGGTATTGCACCCAAAACAAGGTAATTCCAGTAAAGATAAATCCATAGCAGAGCTGTAGGTTCAGTTCAGAACCTGATCATAACCTGATTTGATACTATATGGACAAAAGCTCTCTACTATAGTTTGAGTGCACTTACTAAAATTCCTTTTTTAGATGTTTATAAACAGGTTACCTCGGAAAAGCTAATTTCTCAAACCTTAAACTTTGAGCAAAATGCTCTGCAAGTAGAAGTCAGAAGGAAAAATACAAAGCCAAAAAGGCAGTAAAGACTCTCCATGGTCAAGAAAAAAACAGCTTCCAATGAAATTCATCCTGACCCAATGGCAAAGGATAGCAAAATTTAAAATAAAAGATATGGTAGACCAGACTGGTTTGTCTCATATCTGTCCCAGTCTGACCAGCACAAATATTGATTCCAGAGTCCTACTGTGCCTACTGAGGCAGTAAGTTACGTGTTGCAAAGATTCAGAACTGCTGAAGACACATTTCTCAAAGACTGACTGGCAGGAAGAATTTACTGCAGCAGGGGCATTCCTGGGGAGTTCCCTGAAGGTTCAGGGGTTGTGATACACACAATGGTAAGGGGAAAAACAGAAAAACACCTGTCCAGAATGGATGAGGAGGAGAGTAAAGGTACAACACCGAGCCCAAGCTGTGGAACTCCTTTGTCATGGTCCTTAGGAAAGTGAGGAGACTCATTTCTCAAGGCTGCCATATCCTGGCTCTGGAGAGGTGTATTTGTCAAGCACAGCTCCCAGTAGTAAGCAATCAAACACCACTTCTCCACGCTGTGGGTAACATTCTTCTCGGTTTTCACAGGCACTTTGGAGGCGTGTGCACCCTCACATTGTCATCAACCACGGCCACATTTTGTTGTCTTTCAAACTGTCCCTTTATGGTGATGATGCAGATCACATTCAGCCCAGAATCTGAATCCAAGAATTCAAATCCAATGGAACTGGCTGAATATTGACGTGAGTGAGAACTGGGCTCTCTAATTGTACACCAGGGAATTGCCTGGAGATTTGATCTGAGTTCTCTGCCGCGTGGAAAAGATTTTTCCAATAAATACAGATGCTATGCAAATTTTATGTGGCTGACAATAAGTACTTTATTTTACTAATACTGTCTTTTAGGACAGACTAGTGAGCAATGACACAGCTGCTCAGGGCTCAGAATTTGAAGATGAAACTTCTTGATCAAAACTGCAGAAGTTCAAAGACACATTACCTTAATTTGATCATTTCCCTACTGGTATGGCTGGTGCAGTGGAAAACAGACACCTTGTCTCAACTCACATCACCCCCAGTGCTAATGCTCCCTTTTTAACATTGCCTTCGTGATGAGTGAAGTTTACAAATTAGGCAAAGCTGGAAATTAAGTCTCCTGAAACAAAGCTACTGTCTCTTCCTGTGAATTCTGACAGAATAAACTCATAGAACTACTGAACTAATCAAAATCCAGCCAGGAAAACAAACATGATGAGAGTCCCAAACCCCAGAGAGGCACTTGGCCAAATCAAACCTCGGCACAGCATTGACCCAGACAGTAACAGGCAAGAAGTGTCAGCAGCAGACAGAACCAAATCTTCCAGCCTGAACTCCTTTTACCCTCTGGGGAAATGTGGATCTCAGTCAACACTTGGAGTCCTCAGACTATTTCCAGTTTAAGTTCTTCACCCTGTTCCCACTGATTTTAACAGGTTCCTCGTGAGTGCAGAGTCATCCCATGTCATGGGACCAGCAGGGCTCACAGAGGCCAGGAGGTAAAATAGGTTCCAGCAGGCCAGAAGCAAACCCCACCACCAAACAGAGAGAGCTGAGGTACCAGCGGGTGGCCAGGTTTCTGTTGTCTATCTCAAGTCATCAACTTATCAGCAACTGAAGAATCACCAGGGAAGGGAGGCAAGAAGAGTGAGAGAGGACAAAGATCCATCTTTCACCTCTGAGCATCACTGCCACAGGCACATCACACTGTGACTGTCTCACCACCCTCTCAGGGAAGAATTTCTTCCCAATTAGCATCACTCATTATAGTTTACAGCTTATTTACAAATTCTGATATCACAGTAGTAACGATTTCATGCCTGAGCTGAGAGCTCAGGTCAGAGCCTGCACTCTCCTGCATATGGATTAATCAATAGAGATTAACTGAAAAGAGTACCACAAATTCAATCATATGATGCTAATGCTACACACTCTGCCTGGCTTCAAGCAAGCTTTCTATTCTGCAGTCTTTGTAAGCTATGTCTACCTTAATTAGATCAGACAGATAAATCCTGATTAAAACAGAACACTTTTGTCATTTAAAGACGTTTTCAAACCAGACATTAATTTATAAAGATCGGACAGTCTAACAAGACAAGTTTTGTGTTTCACAGAGCTTCACACAGTATTTGACTCTGACAATGTCAGCTATATCCTCTGATGTTCAAAGGTCAAATATGTAAATTACGGCTGAGTATAATAATTTCTTGCTTTGCTTGCAGCTGGCATGTGGCAAATGGATGTTGAAATCCAGCTGCTTAAATCCTCGATCCTCCATTTAAGTTTTAACTCAGCAGTGAAATGAGTAAAAGGTATGTTTGCAGAGGTGTGTGCCAAACTGTACCCCAGGGATTCCCACTCGACTCGAAGTACTAAAAGACTCTGAACTTCTTGCACATGTAAAGAATACAACATACAGATGTTGCTTTATAAGGAAAATGCATTACAAATGACTCACAGATTAAGCTGGAAAGATAATAAAATGCTGAGTTTGACTCAAAACATAAGACTAGAAAATTAAGATTTGCCTCTTTAATTAGCATCAGGGATTGGTTCTCCTGCAGGCTCCAGTCACTGAACACTTTAGCATCACCCAAGAGCAACAAGCACTGCAGGTTAAATTTACAAGGGTTAGCAATGGCCAAATCTCCACTGACACTGAAATGGGAAAATTGCTGGTCTGTACTTCCTTTAGAAAACCCTCTTCACAGAGATTGGTCACAGGGTGCCAAAAAGCCATAGAACAAACTCCAGGGCCACAGCCCAGCATTTACTGATTTTCCTGCTTTGGGTGACATTCCCTGCACAGCATGGAGAGCACTGGTGGAGCTATAAAGTGCCTCTAAAGAGATCGGTACCAATGGCAGCTTCTGGACATCACGGTTGCACAGCCTTTTTCAACTGAGAAATCACCTTTTATTTTTTTAATCCAAGGAGCCATAGTGTTGGCAGACAGATTACAGTTGGCTAATCTGCTCTCTTCCCCCATTTCAATTGTTTGAGTGCATGCACAGGACGGTGTCCAGGCAAAGGTTTTCCAAACCTAATTAATACATAGGAAACAGACGGTGGCTGCAGCTGAGCAACACAGGTTTTGCCTGACCCAAGGGGAACTCTGGAATGAGAAGGATTTTCCATGTCACAGGAAAGTGGGAACTTCAAACCATGGTCCAAGGAACCCTGCTTTACGTTCTGGTCTTCTTGTCATCATTGTCAAGGGGTTTTTGTCACCGAAGCCATTGGACACTGAATTTTCATACATGTTTAAAAAAGGCTTGGGGCGTTTCATCCAGACATGGTGTTATCCAGAATCTCTCCTCTGCCAAACCTGTTTGGCACATGCAAATAGGAAATTACTGGAGGCGCCAAATACAGCTCCCCACTCTTTCTGTTACCCTCTGCTCAGCACTGAAGAGAAGGACAACAACCTCTCTCAACCCCACACAGAGCTCGGCCTAAATAGTCATGTACAAGGACAGGTAGAACCATGGAATCGTTAAGGCTGGAAAATACTTTTAAGACCATTGAGTCCAGCTGTTAACCCAGTACTGCCAAGCCCACCACTAAACCATGTCCCCAAGTGCCACATCTGCAATTCTTTTCAATACCTCCAGGAATGGTGATTTCATTTTCCCAAGCAGCCTCTGCCAGTGCTTGACCACCCTTCTGGTGAAGAACTTTTTGCTAATACCCGATCTAAATGTCCTCTGGCACAACCTGAGGTGGTTTCTCTTGTCCTGTTCCTTGTTACTTGGGAAAACAGACTGACTCCCACCTGGCTACAGCTTCCTTTCAGGGAGTTGTAGAGAGTGATGAGGTCTCCCCTGAGTGTCCTTTTCTCCAGGCTGAGCCCCCCCAGCTCCCTCAGCTGCTCCTCACAGGACTTGTGCTCCAGATCCCTCCCCAGCTCTGCTGTACTTCTCTGGACCTACTCCAACCCCTCAATGTCTTTCTTGTACTGAGGGCTCCAAAACTGGACCCCAGATCTGAGGTCTGACCTCATCAGTGTCCAGCACAGGGGGACAGTCACTGCCCTGCTCCTGCTGGTCACACCTGATACAGGCCAGGTGCCATTGGCCTTTTTGGCCACCTGGGCACACCTGGCTCATGTTCAGCCACTGTTGACCAGCACCCCCAGGCAGTCAGAGCAAGAGATCCACACTGAGCCTTCGAGTGACATGGCTGAGACAACCCCACCCTGATACACTGGGCAATAGGAGTACAGTGTTTTCCTGGACATAAGACACAGGTGACATGTTCCAAAATGCCTTGTCTCCTTAATTCCTTAAAGATCAGATCATCTCTCAAGGCAGATAAATGTTTGAACAGATTTTGACTGGTCTTTTCACTTCACTGTAGCACCTCCAGCTATAAAACATCATCCCAAACCCACATTTTTCCCCAGTGTCCCCTCTCCTCTCTGGTCTGGGTCAGAGCAGCCCACTCCATGCAAGCTCCCTTTCTCCTCAGTCTACAAAGTGCTGGTCCACTTCCATTACAGGGTGCCAAAACAGATGGTACACACTTTGTTTCTCAGCATCACAGTGACATTTACAGTCCATACAAAATACCTCCCCTGGATGCATTTGAGATTCTCCAAACAAAGGAAGTGAAGTTATACTGCCTACTTCCCGCTTTTTTCTCATGTCGAAGAATAGGGGAGCAGTTTTTTTTCTCTAGACAGCATGTTTTACGTAACTAATAATAATGGAGAGTCTCAGAGGAGAAAAGTTTTGGTAACACTGGTCATGAAATGACAACTGCACCAGGAAAGGGCAGTTCCCTGCTCCTGAAAGAAAAAAAATCCTTTCCATTTCCCCAGTAGCAGAATAACATCTTTTGAACAATGCTGCCCTGTTCATAACCAAATTCTTTTGTAGGCAGACATTGTGTCTAGACAGCCTCAGAAAAACTGCCTCACTTAACACCCCAGGGCTGGGGTTCACTGCGTGTGCTGAAGTGTTTACCTGAGTGCTCAGGTACTGATCACAAATAATGCAGCAGAGATTTATTCTGTTTTTCTCTGGAGGTGATGGGTGTCATTGTAAAACAGGCAGGAAGCACACTGGGATCACACACTCCCTCTGAAGCTCATATCCATAAAAGCTTTCCAGAGGTCATGCAGAAAATGTACACACAATAGTAGATGATATGAATAGGATCAATTTACTGCAGGAAGAGGAAATGAGCCCACATCACCCCTGTTAGTGCTGACCACTTTCCCACACAGACACAGCAGATTTGTCCAATCTCCTCACAGATCTTTATTTTACTTTTGGTGACAGCAGCAGGACTTCCATCATTGACTCTGGCAGGAAGAGAATTAAGTCCTGCAGTTTACAGAAGAGCTGTACTTAATCTGTCTCGTCGTGTTTCTGTACTTGGAAAAGGCAGGATCTCCATCATTCAAGTTCATATGAGTGCAGTCATGGTTAAAATAATACAATGTTCTTTAAAAAAACCCCAAACCTTACCCATGGATAGAAAAACACCTGATTTATCTTTGGGATTTAAACAAAATCCTCTTCTGCAGAGGGACAAACTCTGTTCTGGACTAACACAAACCTTTTTTCTGCATATCCTCCCCTCCTGGCATCTGATTCTTTGGGAAGTGAAGAACTCAGGGAAGTGTGTTGTGGGATGGAAAACCAAAGGACTGGGGATCCAGTGGGGAGTGGGTGAGGGTTACCCCACAGCCCTCGCTCCCCAAGCAAGGGAGGAATCACATATGGAGCAGGGATGTCCTCCCTGAATCTCACACTCCCATCCCCCTGGCACAGGGACGCCAGAAACCCTCCTCCTCCTCCCCCTCCTCTCACCTTCTCAGTCCTTGTTTTGAGGGCAAAGAGGTAACAGCCCCAGCTCTGGAGAGAGACACTTCCAGAAGGTGAGACGCTACTTGGAAAATGTGTTAGCATGAACGGACTGATGAGGATAATGGATGGGAATGAGAGAATGTGAACACATGGAAAACAATTCAAGGTTACAGTAAAGGAAAATACATTCTAAAGATGTGTTTTAGGGTGTTTCTCTGCTGCCAAGTCAGGCAGCACAGAAGGAGACAAGCCAGAGTGAAAGAAAGGTCACAGAAGTTTAACTGACTACCAGTATTTCCATAGCAAACCTGAAATCACTGCTCCTAAGCCTTACCTGTATTTTGCCCACCCTGGCTACTGAAAAGGACTGTTGTGATAGAAATGCTTTCCTTTCATCTGATTTTTCTGTTTCTGGTCAATAAAGCAGTGGGATATAAAACTGAATCCATTTCTGCTTTGAACTGTCCTGCCACAGTGAATGAAGGTTGGCCCAACAGCAGTACCATGAAATCAAGCTTATGTTGAAGCAACAGCTTAACCATTAGAAATCAAGTTTTATTTATTGCTGTAAGATCTGGATTCCATGCCCACACTCCCTGCTGCAATGATGATGCAATCAAAACAGGATATTCTACATCAGTGACTAATTGACACCCGAATAAAAAAAAAAAGCCACTATGATATTAAAGGGCTTATTTATAGATTATGTTTTCCTAGACAATGAATTCAAGCATATAAATTTAATTATCAGATTTCAAATCCCAGTAATAAATTGGATATTGTCCCATGAAGTTATATACAGCATATATATCATTGCCAATGATTTTAGAGGGGGTTGGTAAATTAGAATAGGAAATGAGAAGCAGTTTAATGATGGTGGATTTAGCAGCAATATAAATTATATAAATTATTATTGGAAGGGGAGAGGAAAAATTGTGTGTGTGTGTATTTTAACAGTCTAACTTAGTTAATCTCTTTTCCAAGCAACGGAAATCATAGGGTAAAGCATACATTCTGGGCACACCTGACTCTTGCTGGAAGAAAGCTCTCTTGCACCTGAATGCCAGGGCCCCTTCTTGTTTTGGTCAAGTCTGAAGCACTTGATGTAAATCAGGGGGATCTTTGTTACCAGACTGCATTTGAACTGCTGAGAAAGTCACTAACACACACCCATTGCAACAAAACCAATGAAAACTTCAGGGAAAAAAAGAAGCTGAAACAGCTGAAAGTTGAGGGACTCAAATTCCATGGGACAAGCAGCCACCTGTACTCTCTCAAATTCAGGCAAAAAACTACAAGCAAGCAGGACCTCTTGCATGTGCGTGGCCTGTCTAAATTGTATCAGCAGAAGAATGCAAAAGGCTTGTGCAGATTGTGAGCTTTGCATCTTTGCAGATGTTGATCAGAGAGGGACTTTTTACAACGGTGTGTAGTGAGAGGACAAGGGGGAATGGCTTCAGACTGGTGGAGGGCGGGGTCGGATGGGGTATTAGGAAGAAATTGTTTATTGTGAGGGTGCTGAGGCCCTGGCACAGGTTGCCCAGAGAAGCTGTGGCTGCCCCATCCCTGGCAGTGTTCAAGGCCAGCTTGGATGGGGCTTGGAACAACCTGGTCTAGTGGAAGGACCTCTAAAAAAACTCCCAGTTCTTCAGCTGTCCACGTGGAAAGGCATTTGCTTGGACAAGGCTGAAATGCCCCCTGGTCTGTAGTTATGTTTCCCTTCTGACAATCTCGACTAGAACAGCACATTTTGCTTAAATTTAGCCCATTGCAAGTCCTCACACTTGTGTTTGCAGAGAGTCAGCGCAGCACAGGAGAAAGAGGGGCTGGGGGCACCACACTGCAGTAGGAAATATTCTTTCCTTTGTACTCCTGAGTCATTTTTGTCTGGCCAAAACTGATGTTTGAAATGTGCATATCCACTAACCGTGACAATTATTGTCTGATGAGTGTCATGGGGAGCAAATAGCAATAATATCCCCTTGTGCTTGTGAAACAGTCTGTGGACTAACAAACTAATTACCACTGTCTGAATTCCACATTTCCCTGCTCCAGAAATCTAGAGCGTCCTTTGCCAAGTCTCAGTTTACTTCAAGATGTCACCTGCAGACTTGAACCTGGTGCCTCCAAGATGCCTGAAATGGAAGATTATGTAATGCAGGTGCCCATATTGGTTGGAGACAATTAAATTTACAGCGATTTTCCACTCACGCACATCATATCCATTGCCAAATATCTAAAAAAGCAGGGGAGTTGCTGCATAGCCTTTGGGATGACAGACGAGCATAAGCTGTAATCCTACTCAGCACACTTTGCAGAATTAATATTAAAACCTAAAACTGAGCTGGATCATTTGTCCACTTTGGTCACACAGCTCAACCGTGTGTGCTGAAGGTTCAAAAGGCAAATATTCAAACCTGACCCGAGCCTGCTCAGTTCACAAAAGGTTTGCAGGTAACCTCTGCCTTTACTGCTGAAGGGCTGCACAAATCCTTATGCAAACACAAGGTCTTTCTTTCCTGGCTCTCAGAGCCATTATGCCCCAGGATCCTCTGCTGGCCAGGGCCTCCAGGAATACTCACTGCCCGGTCACTGCTTCCCCTGTCAGGGAAACACAGAGGCTCCTTACACAAGGAACTTCGCTTGCAAATTACAGATTTTGACAAGATTCAGGTGGTGTATAGAATATTCCTTTCTCATTCTCTTCTTGGAAGCCCTTCCCGGATCCAGGGATAATGCCAAGCTCCCAGACACTTTCAAGTGTGTATCAAAGTACGAACTGCTGTAATAAACATTTCTTTAAATGCATCCCAAGATTTTCATCCTTCCTGAGTGACCCCCAACTTCTCACACCTTCAGTGACTTCAAGGGGGCTAATACTGAATAGACAAGGTGGACAAGGGGGGAAACAAAACCAAACAATCATAAAAATAGTGCAAGATCAAGTTTCTGTATGACCATTTTTCATGTCATGGAAATTCCCAGAAAAGCCTGTGGTCACTGCTCACAGTGGTTTAGTACATTTGTTTTCAAGATATTTACTAACAAATTCAGGATATTTGCTTCAGCTTGTGTTTAATCTTTAAAAAAACCACAGACCATAATTTGAGACCTTGTATCAGTTTCCAGTTTAACTCCTGAGCTATTCCTTCACTGTACCTTGAGGCACTAATTAATGCAGCCTTGGGAACAGCCTCTACCTGCACACAAAACTACTTCCTGTAGGCTACACACTTGTGATCTGAGGTCCAAACTGAATGTAGGATAAACCAGACATCCTGCTGCTGTATGAGGAACCAAAACATCCCTGAGAAGGGAAGACCAAGATGATGAATTAGCAAAGCAATTATCCTTACCAAAAGTAGGAAACTAATTTAAGTTTTTAATTCCAAACCTGTAAAGGTTGATTTCCAACTTGCAAGTAAGAAGACAAATCCTACCCTGGAGGCCAACTTACTGCATGTTCTTTTTTTTTTTTAATACTCCTTTAGAAAATACTTGCCTTGCAATAAGAAAGTGGAGAGATGTGGAGTTAAGTGATCTGAATATTGTCTTACAAGTATTTAAAGAGATTTGTGATAATGAGCTCTTCTGACAAAGGCAAGATCCAACCGCTGAAAATTTAAGTTGGAAAAAAAAGTGGAAAGAATTAAGGATTAGACTATTGGAATAACTCATGTCAAAAACATGATATTTAAAAATCAGATGTTTAATAAATATCTTCTCATTTTATTGAAGCAACCAGCTCTCCTACACGGCTGCTAAAGCCATTCACTGGCAGTGCCCCTTTGCAGGCTCTATCCATGGTTCTCCAGAGGGTTTCCCCATGCACGTGACCATCTTCAGCCTTCCCCTTCGCCTCCAAACTGCGAGGCAGAACAGCACGAGGACTGAAACAGTAGAATTCTGCCATAAAAGAACAACCTCCTTCTCCAGCTGCAAAGTGTAAGGCTCAGAGGGTTCCTAAAGAACACTGTGTGGCTTTAATGCCTTTCCTGCACCCAGGGGGAGTTGTGTGAGGTACAAGGATACTCACCATCATCAGAGGACCTTTGAAAAAAATTAATAAAAAGCGAGTGTTTACTATGGTAATTCTGGCTGAAATTTAAATTACCACCTCATTGCTTGGTTTTCTTTTTTTTTTTCTCCAGACAGGAGTCCTTACATTTAATATACACGGATGGGTATCTGATTGCTGCAAGTTCACTGTGGAAAAGGCTCATGAAGTTTAGATGGGAGGAGGTGGAAAAAAAAGCCAAGCACCTGGAAAACACTTCATTGCTTCTTTATTTAGATGCACCCACAGTACAGAGCCTCTTGAGCATATGCAAAAGAGGAAGATTACACATTTATAGCTGGGAGCACCATTGAGTTTGAGTTTCTTTGATACCATTTTTAAGAAAGTAAACTGTTTCCAAAGAATGACATTTGAATCCAAGAGCTTAAGACCTGCTTGTACTTTATCCAGAGATGGAAGGTATTTTTATTATTACTTGGATGTAGAGTAGAAGATATTTTCACAGTCTAGTTGGACCAGTCGATATATTTTCATATGCACCTTTCAATATATATAAAAAATGTTTCATTTTTCCCCGTTACCCACAGATAGTTAGATGCACCTAAGTTTAAAAACAGTAATGGGACCAGAGCATTCCTATGGGGAAAAATGAACTTTTGCTGCCCTCTCCTGCTTAAACAATGAAATGCTAAAATATTAAGATCTATGGATCTAATGCTAACCTTGAAACAAAAAGCATGACAGGTCATTCGCTATACTACAATCAAAAATAGGACAACAACAAGAAATGTATCAGTACTATTTATATTTGAAAACTCCTCGTGGCTCCATGAGGTTATGAATACAACATATTTACAGCAGGTGATCCAAGTAACAAAAACTCTTACTCAGAGAGGTCGTGATACAAAGCGCACGCTTCTGTGGATGGGAAGCAACACTTGGATAAAAGTTTTCAATCAAAATTAGTTCCATTCTGTTTCAAGATGCTGTTTCATAGACTTCAAAATGGAAAACTGGGCTACATAAAATCTGCTGCACATACCAACTAGGAAAAACTAATTCATGGCTCACTCCAGAGCTGCTAAGGGAAGCACATGAGGGAAAATAAAAAAGCCACATGTAAATAAAAACATTCTTCAATCTTGAGCATCGTCACCTTTGTCTTCTTTTAGGGCAACTGCTTTGGGATAGTGGTGTCACACAATTAAGAGAAAAGGGCATCTTTGTTTCCAAAGACAGAACGAAAAGGAAGTTATGTCAGTTTTACTTGGAGGGAGAAGGATCTCATCTTCCCCACTCCTCACAAAACAATAACAAGCTTTTTAGAGCTCTTAATATATTTTCTTTTCCATCGAGTGAGAGAGCCTAAGGCTGTACTTACGCACATATAATGTAAGTACAGCTGCTGCATTTCTTACTCAAGCAATTCTTGGCTCCAACATCCTCGATTTTTCCATATATGAGAACAGATAAAAAAATAAATTAAACCCTTTTACTTATGCTAACAAAACCAAGATTAAATTTACTGTAACCCTACTAGTGAACCCTCCAATGGCATTAGAATACTCTTATTTAAAGCATTCCAACCTTTGGAAGAGAGACAAAAAACACTCGAAAGCAATGAAAGGAAAACAGTAAGGGAAACGTGCAAGATGAAGAAAGAAACGTGTGGTCAATTCAGAGTGTATGAGAGGAACTTTACTTGTACAGTTGTTACATCCCCATGACCCAATGCCCTCGCAGCTCTTTCCTGTGAGCAGACAGCACTCAACCCTTCCCCCTGAGACCAATATGGCCCAGGACACGCGGGACCAACCCAACGCCTGCTGGACAAGCAGTCAAGAACAACACTGACACAAACAAAGGTGGTTTGTGGAACTCAAGAAGCAAACAAAAGCATAATTTATGACGCACTGATCACATCTGGGCCCATGGGCTGCCTTCCTCTTCCTTCTGCAGCTCCAGCAGGAGCAGTGAGAGCCCTGTGGGGCCGGACATCGCCCTGGGACTGTGGCACACGGGGGATCCTGGCAGCAAGTGCTTCTTCAGGTGCATCACCCAGCCTTTAGAGTCAAGTGACTTCAGAACAACAGCACATCGTCTCCTCCTCCTCACAAGGAATATCCCTTCTCAGAAGTGATAAATCATCTGTAAACCTCAGACACTCCCTGCAGCAGAGGTAATCCAATATTGCGACCCACTGGGTTCTTGTCAGTTTTGTATGATCAATAGCAGAATGACATGGCAAAACCAAAAAACAGTTACGAACAAACAACACTCACCTAAACTCTAAGTACAGGACAAGGTGCTTTTTCTAATTTCACATTGTTGTGTTTTACTCCACCAGGTGAAAAACATGAAGTTTTATTCCTCCATTCTTTTTCAGTTTTTCACAATGGAACATAGTCTTTGAGCATGAGTCTGAGTCCACCCTCTCGTACTGTGAAATGATCATTTCACACAGAAATCACACTACCAAGTTGTTGGGGTTTTTTTGTAACAGAAATAAAAGACTGTCAAAATCAATGGGCTAAGGGACATGATTTGTTATAAATTTATTTAATCTTCAGTATTTCAGCTTGCACCTTTGCTTCAGCACTTTAAAATAAAATGTTCCAACTATGACAGTAACTGCCTAATTTACATTGCGTCCCAGTCAATGTTCTTAAAAGAAGCTCATATTAATCCCATAAAATCATGTTGTGTTTGGTGTTGCATATGACTAGTTCCACTTTTTTTTTTTTTTTCCCCAGAATTAACAGTGTCAAGTTCTTACAAAACCTTGAGTTTACAACATTTGTGTGTGCAGACCCAGGAGTACAAACTGTGACCTGATAATCCTGAAACAGTCAGTAGTCTAAGGAGGGAATTCTTTTTTACCTCTTTTCTATGCCTGAAAACAAGAAAACTTCAAATTCTACTGTATATTTAAATGGTAGGAAGAAAAATATACAAGCTTGTATTTATACTGTATTTCTATCAATGGCAACAGGTCATAAATTCATGTTTGCAACTATCACAAAGACTCATGAACACCAATTCATTTTTATACTGTAAATACTGCTGGATTGATGGTTTAGGATTATCAATTCACTGTTGTCATATGTCTATAACAGTTCAAAAGCATCCTGGAGAAAAATCCTGAAACACATACCTTCCGGTATAGAATAATGCAACTGCATTAGCTAAATATATACTGTACATAAGTCTTATCAGCATTTTACCTACCAAAGATGTAAGATTCCACTTTCAAATACAAAGCAGATAGCCAATAATGTATACTTATAATACAGCCCTCTTCTTTGTTTTTGTATTTTTTTTCCTCTTTTGTTTTAAACAATTTGGTCACAATGCACCTTTGATATAAAAGCATTTTAAACTTTATTATTAATACTCAGAACATTAGGATTTCCAGAATTTTTTTCAGTAGCATTTGTAGAACCACTTTTGGTAACAAATACAGTAGTTAGGAATGAGCATCCAGATGAGAATGCAGAAGTGTATTATCCAGAATCCTTTCCAGCTAAGACCATAGGGCTGGTACTGTGATGAGTAATAGTACTAGAACCACAAAAACACTAGAGTATGTTTCTTAGAGGCTACATCCTCTTTTGCTGGAACACTTTATAAATACATTTTAAAAAGTAAGGCAACAACTCCAAACTGTCCAAACTGCTATCTCAACTCAACTTCCAATTACATCCATGACCACTGGAGATCAATTTCACGCTTGTGTGGTTTAGCATGTGTCTTTATTCTTTCTAAATGGTCCAATAAGAACATACTGGAATAATTTAGCAATCAGTGCTTTTAAACCAACTCTGGTACGTCTGCCCAATGCTGCATCACTAATACTGGTTAGGTATTGAAGTCCAGGGTGTTACCACTGCCCATTTTTTTTCCCAAGGATTGTGGACACTAATTTGGATTTGCAATAAATAGGCGCACAAATCCAAAGCTCCCTTTCCTACTATGTTTATCACCTACTTGTTTTTTAACTCCTAATGTTCAAATTAAGGAAGCACCAGAGACAGCCTGGTACTAAAAAAATGCTCACACCAGTAAACAAAACTTTTATTCAGGACCAATGTTTTTCATGGCCCTGATCTGAATGGACATTCAACTTATGAAGATGTGCAAAAGGAAAAGAAAGTCAAATTACAGTAAAGTTATCCAGAGAAGGAGGATGTTACACAAACTCATAAGGAAATGACAGTCTTTTTTCTCTTTTACTATAAATACACGTAACAGTTTAGCAGAAAGACAAGCTAAATTTTAAGATTGTTCACATTTGAAAGTTGTATTATACTCTCTGCTAACGATAAATAAGGAACAGGTCCTGACAATGGAATCTGACATTGCAATTTTCATCAACAGATCTTTGAAGACTGGTTTTAAAGAAGGGTTAAAACAATGATTATGTTTGCAAAGTTCTGAGAAGTCCATCTGTTGTCCAAACTTTGGATTAAAGTCCTTATTTTTTTCCTTTACTTAGAGACAGGTATATACAGTGCTGTTGTAATAATGAAACAAATGTGAAATCTACTGTAAAGTTGCACAATACAGAAAACTGTTGCTCCATCTTCTACTACATAAATGTGTGACTCCACAGGTTAATAATGCTGTTTTGTTTTTTTGTTAAGTTGGAATTATTCCATCACGTCTAAGACCTCTCTTTAATTCCAAATCCTCCAGTTTTTTCCACAGTTCTTCACGCTCTTTCTCTTTCTTCTTCTCACTGACAGATGAAATAAAACAAAGAGTTAGCAGGAGAGAAGACTGTATAATATTTATGTTAAAGAACATATAGTTGACATTAATTAGCTGCACTAATTTTCTTGAACACAACTGCTATTTTCCTAACATATTAATTTTTTTTATATTTTCTTTTTTTTTCTTTGTTACCTACATAAATATAACTAAACAAAGTAGTATGAGAAGAGCATAAAATACTAGCTGAGCAAAGTGACAGTGTTCATAGACACTAATTTGCAATGAGAAATTTAAAAACCCACTGGACTTCTATTACAGAACTGATCTGTCAAAATTATAAAAATTAACATTTTGGACTACGTTATTTAATTATTTTTAAGTTTATTTATTTAATCATATAAATAATCTTATAAATCACAGCGACTTTCTGGAAAGCATTCCCTGGTTCTTTTAGAATCACTGCTTTTACTTACACTGACTGCTGGCTTCCCTACAGCTTAGGCACCAACCAAGGCAAAGTTCAACCTACAAGATGTGCCTTTTGTTCACTGAGTTACTCTTTTTCCACACCAAATTCCTGCAAGATCTACGTAGCATTTGCTTTAACAACAGACTTCAGTGGTTGATTTGAGAAAATTAAACAGCAAACCTAACATTTACTTTACCTGCATTGTTTGCTTTCTAAATTTCCTGTCTCTGCCATAGCCTTACTGTGAATAATCTCCTCGATACTGCAAGGCACAAAATGCTTTCAAGTTCTATTACATCACCTTGTAGGTTTAGATGAAATGGAAATCTAACAATGACAGATACACGGATTCTCTGCCAGTCACATTACACAAGTCTTGAAAAGTATTTCAGTGGATTAGAAACATTCCTACACATTTTGATTCAGTCAAAATGCTAACATCTGGCTCATTTGTTTGCAATTTTGATTTCCCAAGAGGATTTTGAACATACGAAAAAATACAAACAACTTTCAGATAAATCCCTGAAGAACAGTAAAGGGAACAAAAAAGAGTCTATTGTTACTAGAAAGTATTTAAAATTAAATACAAGAATAAGTGAAATAGCCTTACATTTTCAGGCTACTTACCAATATTTATCTTCTAATCATTAGGAAATACATGCCTGCTTACCTAAAGGCCTGTTAGAGGATGATCACCTCATCCAACTTACCTATTTGACCTATCCTAGCCAGTAATATTGAACATATTTCTCCTCAAGCTTTAAGTGGTATCAAAGCTACCCTTCTGAAATGTGGTTTTACTAAATGCTAAAGATCTTCTGGAAACATTAAGGAAAATACCCCAGTTTATACACTCAGGTTTTAAAATTACAAAAAGTAAATAAAATGGATAAATGGTTAGCACCAGCCTTGCTAGGAAATAATGTCAGCAGGTGCAAAATAAATTCTTCCTGCAGTTCAGCCACTAAACCTCCCCCCATTATCCAGACATGGGACACACCACTGCAGTGTCTGGTCCTGTTCAGAGCAGAATTCCTCATCTTAAGGGGCAAAGCGCAACCACAAATTGATTTAGGTCACCAAGCTGCCTCAGTGAAAAGCTGGATTAGATGATCAGTCCTAAAACTCTCTGCCTTTTTGCCAGGAAACCACACAGTGTTGTCTCAACTGCACTAGGAGATTGGCACTTATTTATCAATACGTACCAAGAATATCTGGCTTCTTAGTTTAAATATATTTCTAAACAAGTCTCTAAAAGTAAAACACCATATTTATGAACTAGCCTGTTATGTGCAGATTTTCTGGGGTACAGAACAAAGTGGAATGAAAGGCCAGTGTGACTCCAGTCACACGCATCAAAAAACTACAACAGCCAAGAGACTTTCAAGATCGGACTACCTAAGAACCTCTGCTGACATGCAGTGCCCTTTGCATTGCCTGGGGGAACTGTGAGTCACAGCAAAGATATGACCTAAATGAAGTTGCAAACTGTTCAAAGTTCCTGAAATTTCCTCATTTTTTTCACCTAATCTTTGCATAAGGTGAAACTTTTGAGAAAAAAATGTTGCATTGTAACTGAGAAATAAAGATTAAGGAAAGTAGAAAAAAAGACAAGAAGCCCCTGGAGTTGAACTAATGCCTCTATGAGTGGTGTATTTAATGGATCCTGCATGCTGAAAGACTCAGATACAGCAGGACCTCTGAATAAGAAATAAAAAGGCTGAGAGATGTCTCTTTGCCCTAAGAGCACATCCAGCCTACAAAGAGCAGTTTGGAAAATCAAATCTTACGGGTTTCCCTCATGTCTCTTTCCAAACCTCAGTGTAACTTATTTTTTAGAAGTCTTTAAGCAAAGTCTTATCTTTAAACCCTTGTTCTTCTTTTATTATTGAAGTTCTTGATACACTTACATCTTTTGGAATGTGGAGTAAAAAAGGAATTGCATGAGGAATGTGGATTCCCAAGCAACGCAATGGATACTGTCTTTAATAACTGCTAAAGAACAACCTGCACACACAATCTCACATCCTGCAATGGGAAGCCTAACGAGCAGGCAAGGGCAAAAATGGGGCAGTGTCTATTATGTGTGATTTTATGCAATTGCACCTGAGTGTAAGGGGAGAACTAAACTGCAGGCCGTATGCACAGCTGGCAAAGAAAAGCTTTAGAAAGTTACCGCTGACGATCTGACTTGTAAGTGGCTGTCAGCTCATCAAACATGGTGCTGTTCATTTCCATAAATGCCTTCAACACATTGTAGACTAAAGCCACAATAGCCCTGTGAAACATGGAAGAAGAAGAAAGAAAGGAATCCATTAGTTTCAGGTGAAATCAAACGTGAAATAAAAATGTCTTCTCTTCCCAGCCTTTCTGTGACCAATTCTGTTCCTGCAAGTATGGTTATGTAAATTCTTCGATTTCAGTGAAACTACTTTTGATTAACATACTTAAAGGTGAGAATCAGCTTTCATGTCCCTACTGACTACTGAAATAGAGCAGGCCAAAACTCTAGGGTGAAAGGCAACAACAGAAAGCTATTACATACAACTACAGTCTCTTCCCTCATGCTGTGGAGCAATTCTGAATGCAACTTCAGAGATTCAAATCATCAATGCTGGCAGAAGGAATAGAATTCAAACACAAAATGAGTGATTCATATTTCCTTATGACTCTTCTGTGAAGCTGAATATTCAGTGCATCTATGCAAAATACAAAGCTGTATTTCAAGAGTGATTTCCTTGTGCTCATACAGTTCATATTCATTTTCCCTTTCACAGTTCCTGATCCACTACTCTGGCTGTCATATTCAGACCCAGGGCTGCTTAAGAAACAGCTCTTTAGCCAAGAGGCAGTGAATCAACAGTACAAGTGCCAGGAACCTTTGGAGCTAATCCTTACAGCACACAAACTATGTGCCATTTCCCACGCACCCCTGTCTCTCTCATCTCTTTAAATAAACTTTCATTTTTTGTTGCCTACGTGAAAAATTTTCTTATAAATAGAAAAATTCTTTAAATATCTCCTTTATTTTAGACGCGTCTTTACCTGGTTCGTGTAACAAAATTTCTGTGGGTATGAAAACTCTGAACTGGGATGCTGGAATATTCTCATTACCAGAAGCATCCCAGTGCATAATATAAAAGGTTAGAGACTGGTACTGGAGTACTGTGCCACGGAAAGCATCCTTTTGTGATCAGTGTTAAGTTACAGAAGCTTTCCAGCAGCATCAGATTTGTCACATAAGCACACAAACTTGAGAGTTTGACTAGGTACAGAACAAAAAGACCAATGTTTGAGAAGACGAAATATTTTACAGTAAGGTCTCAAAGCAACTGGGACCTGAACATAGCACAGCTCATTAAAAATACTGGGTTTACCAAATGGTAACCATCTTGCATTAGAAAAACTTTCCAACTAAAATATAGGATATATGTCATCTAACTGTAATAGAATTTTGCATGAAAACAATTTTATTAGGTCATTCAGTTTAAAATAAAAATACCTAATTATCAGGATATCACTATAAAGTAACTGCTCAATTATTGTAATAGAGAACAGCTGTATTTAAATAAATTTAGAAAAAACAACCCAACCTAAGAATATACTGATGTCTGTATGTTTCATGAATGTTTAAAAAAATGCCAACACCAAAAGTCTCCCAGAGGTATCAGGCTATGATTCAGCCACAAAGCTTTATTAATGCCAAGTGGTATTCTTCTAGGCAATTTACAATCAGGCTTAAGAGCCAACCCCTTTATAAAAAAAGTGAGTAGGAGAAACATTTGATGAGCAACATTTTTCCTTCAATAACAATGTAACATTTAATTTCTTCTTGTTTCCAACCTGTGAGAAGGCCTATTTTTATCCCACAAGGTAATGATTTTTGTACACATACCAGTTAATTACAAACACTGAGACAAGCTCAAGTGCAGACTAAGATATACTGGCATTAACAGAGTTGCACTCGCTCAGAGAAGCTTTGAGCCTGGATCTCTCCCATTCAGATGTTCTTCAGCAGACATTCCCTAAGTTTATCAGTGGGATGTCAAACGGTAAGATAAAGTGTAAATGCACAGACTTACGGATTCCAGTGTTCTTTAGAAATCCTGTAAAGGCTGGAAAACATGATGGGAAGTATAACATTTGAGTTCTCCTCTATCAAACTCATGATGTATTCATTATTCCAATAATACAGCGCTCTTTCAGCCACCTTTGAGTCAAAGAAATAAAATATTAACAGGAATTCAGATACCTGTAATTTTGTGATTTTCTGAAGGAAAAACAAATCACAGAGAAACTTCACAAAGATGAGCTAACAGGAGTCATTACTTTCAGAATTAAACAACTAATCAGTAGCATAACATGCATTAATGGAATTAAGTGTTTATCCTGTTCTTCTGATCCCACAGCACCCACTCTCTATTTCCTGAGCAATGTGTTACTGCTCACCGAAAACTGGGTGCAGACACAGCGTCAGTGCTGCAGATGAGGAGGGGAAGGGAAAGCAGAGAGACTTCCTGTCACCCCTTTCCCTGAAAATCAGGAAGGGTGCAGTTGGAAAAAACCCAGCAGTGCTGGGACACCAGAGGAAGGAGACAGGGAAAGGCCCTGGGCTGGATGAGAGAGGAGAAACTTTAAGTGTGGAGAAGGTACCAAGGACAGTAAATACCCTGGAGAGAAGCTGGGGAGTAGGAAGGAGGATGCTGATCTAAATCATGATTAAAAAAAGACATAGTCCAAGGAAGAGCTGGAAAGTCCCATCTGTCTTTGTGCCAGGACAGATCACCAGGCTTAATATGGAGACACTACAGGCCATGAACTCTGTATCCTCTTCACATACCCATTTACATCCCATTCATTCCCCTTCTTCCCATTATACAATGTGATTAAAACAGGCTACAGGTTCTGTCACCTCTAACCAGACACGTGGTTACGTGGTTAGAAGGAAGCAAGTCAGAAAACAAGAACTGCACAATACTGCACCAAAACCAGGGAGCAAATACCATCCTCCATGGTCTGTATGGCCAGGAGCCATCACCCACAGTGAGAAGGGCTCAGTGTCTGCCTGGACACAGGTTAAGGATTTGTGAGGGGCTCAGGAGGACAAGTTCAGTGCTGTAACCCCAAACACTTCTAACAAGTTTTCAAGGAGCTCAGACCTAACCTTCAACCCCAACATATCCTCTTTGACAGAAGACAAGTATATAAAAACATAACATAAAATAGTATTTACATTTGGGGGGGGATTATGTTTGAAACTGAGACTATACATTCCTATACAAACAATAACCTCTGCCACTGACCTGAAAATGAGGGCTAGAGACACACTTGGCAATTTGTTTAAACAAGGGTTCCTGGATTTTGACAAATTGTGATGGTTCAATTACATCCAAGATTTCCTCCAACTCTCCTAGGAACATGACCTAAAGACAAAACAGAAAGCATTGAATATAAAACCTCCATATCATCTTGTTCTGCAGAATGCTGGTAACTTTCAAATTCTACTGCTTCAGGGAGAAATGGAAACCTCACTAGCTCAGTAAGACCCTCTCTCAAAAAATGTCACCTGTTCTACCTTTAGCAGCTTCTGGACTCAGTCCCTTAAAACAAGTTTCTTCTTCAAGTGCTGCTTTTAAAGTGGTTTTTTTACAACGAAATTCAGAATTGCCCCAGTATATACATATCCATGCTGAAAACCTTGTCTCATACAAAGATCTGAACAAGGCTTAAACTTTAATAACTAAAGAGATTCTCCTTATTTTATCTCATTTTTGAGAGCAATTTTCAAAATAACATTTTGAATATTGCTCTCAAAAGCAATATTCAAAACCTCAAAAAAAGGTTCCACAAAGCCTCACTAGGGAAACTCTGGTTTGCATCTGAAACAAAAATGCACATGTTTAACTGCATCTTTTACATGTTTAGTAGGTAAACACCACATAAAGTATCTTTCCTCCTCACCAGAAAAACACTACCTTCACATATAAACAATTCCAAATCTAACAGAGTTTTCCAACCTATCCTCAACTACGTTTATACTGTCCTTTCTGAAAAATTCTCTGCAGAAGTACCAGTACTTATTTTGTGACTAGAAACGACAGTCATCAAACTTTTCAAAGTTGAAATTGTTCACAAAACCAGAATTAAAGTACAGAAAAATCCTAACAAGAAATAATACCAAGATTCACCACAGCATGTGCTATCAACCAAGAAATATTTAAAGATTCCCTGCTTATTACGTTCTAGAGCAAAATAAAGTTATTTTTTTTAATACTAGCATATCACTTACCTCTTTCTGACTGCAGGTTTTTGGCCAGAATTTCATTAAACCTCTAATGACCTAAATGAGAAGGAAAAAGAAGTCAGATTTTTTACTTTTCTCTCAACAGGGTAAACCATTCATAGTGAAAAGAAGAAGTATGAAAGAAATATTTACTGGTTCTGTGAGTGAGGGGTCTTTCTCCAGAAACTGTACTATGCAATACGCCAGCTGTGAAGAGGTAAGAATTTAAGAAAACAAAATTAGAACATTTCTAATAAGAAACTACAAAACCCCAATTTTTTTAAAAAGAGACACTTAAGGCAAGATGCTATTCAGCTTTCTCAAACTGCATCCACTTTTAAACTGAGATGCAGTTTGCACGGTGCAAATCCATTCAAAGTTCAGTTTATAAGAAACAACAGAACACTTTACAAAACTATTAGAGTGACAAAGCAACATATAAAATAAAAACCAGAACAATCTGGAATTCTAAATACAGTCATACAAGCAATGCTTTGAAGCTTCTGTTACTCTCTTAAACTGCATCTTTTTACTAATTTTATACAGCAAAGTCATGAGAATTCTTGCAAGATGAGTCGACACAGCTAAGACCTGGAATAACATATTTAGAAAGCAGAGCTTTATCACCAGAAGAAATACTGCACTATCTGAAAATCAGAGAGAAAGGCAACAGGTAGCAGTTATCAGAGGGAAGATTACGTCATGAAAGCTGGAGGTATAAAAAGATGTATGAGAGCATAAATGCAATATTAAGGAATCTGTGAAGGAGAATATTAAATGCAAAAATGTGCGTATTAGTATTCAGAAGGTTGCCAGGGCAAAGAAGAGCCTTGACAGCACAAGACTAAGGAAACCCAAGCATCCTCTTGGGAGAGAGAATGGGAAAGGCAAACATATGAGAATGAGAAAAGAGCAAAAAGGAAAACCTAGCAAGAGCACTTAACTATTAAATAAAATTTTAAAAATATTACATATGTATGTTATGCTTTTAATTATCTAATCAAAACAGAAGCCAGGTATTTATCATACAAAGGATATTTGAATGAATTTAGAAAAAATCTATTGTATTTTTTTCCACATTTCAGAACTTTCCCCCACTTTTTATGTGCATGTAATGAAATTTCCAAAGCAACCTTAAAAAAGATACATATAATTCTTACTGAGCAAAAAATATTTTTGTAATTTCTACCTGTGCATGGAAGAGTGATAAACTCCTGACAGTGTGTAAAGGGATCAGCACCTTCACCAGAAACTGTTTATGCTCTGCCTTTAGAGGTAAAGCAAAACCATTGATAATACTGGAAATCAGAAAAGAAATATTTGTTAGTGTCATCATCACAGAAAGCAATACTGAGGTCTGAAAAAGCACTTTGTAGATTAAAATATATTTAGCAGTCAGCACTTGTTTACAAATAGCATTTGTTAACAGGTGCCGACTTTGGTCCTGCTTTATATTAGCAGGGCACTACAGATCTAGGTAGCAATCCAGCTCCCATTAGGAATAATCACATGAACAGCTGCACAAACCTGTTGCCAAACAGATAAGACCTTGTCTACGTGGTCTGTAAATTCGTGCAAGCAAGGTGGTCTTGAGTAATTAACCTACCAAAATTAGATTCACTCAAAACATTCACTCTGCTAAGTGTGCTCAGAAGAAAACAATCCTACAGCACGTAAGGATGAAGTGTGCAATAATTAATGCACTCATACACATAAAATCAATCCAACACTTTGGCTGTAACTTGCATGCAGTTATATATTCTTGGCAAAGATGTGACAGAGATTTGCACGTGGGCTTAAAGATGAGCATATGCACACATCTGTTTTCAGAATCAGGGATTATTATAATACTTTTTCCGAATGTGACACTATCCTGACGTGTCCACAAGGGAAGTCTGAGTTAGATAATAAATAAAGACTCATTTACCTTCCTAAAATTTCCAACAGTTCAGCTACGCCATTGAAGTGTTCAGTTTCATAAACAAATCTAAAAAAAGAAAAGTTAAATATAAGCGATATATCAGTTTCCTAAAGCGTTCATAAGCGAAAAGCACCTTCTTCCACAACTTACCGTAGAAAAATATTATTAATCTGTTTTCGGATAAATGCTCTAAGACCCAGGAACTTGCCATAAATTCTGTGCAAGACTGTTTTTAGGTAGTCTCGTTCTCGAGGGTCTTCGCTGTCAAACAGCTCCAACAGCTGTGTTTAAAGGAAAAAGAGAACTGAAACAGGAAACATTTGACAAGTACGAAACACAGACTTCTGTATGAAACTGAATTCATGAAAACACATGAATGAAAGAATTTGACATCCACAGTACCCAAGGAGTAGATATCCAGTATTAAAAAAAATCTCCTGGAACCTCAGAACAACATCACAGAACTCAGAATAATAAATTGGTGATTAACTGGCTCCAAAATGCTGCCTTCCTTCTCCCCAAAAACAAATATGGTAAGACAGTTTGCCTTTTACCATCCACCATTCCCTGACTCTGCAGAACCAAAAGATCCTCATTTGCTCTAATACTTTGTTCTACAACATTGTGTCAAGGTCACATTTTTCTAATTGCTTGTAATTTTTATTATGAGCTCTTAAGCCTTCCTAGTGATTGCATGGCCTTCACGCTGTGGAAAGACTCAACAGGGAAGTCCATGACAGCAATGGATCTGCTGTTCCAGGATCCCCACCAACTGACACAAATCAAAAGCATCAGAGGGAATTAATCCTTCACTTTGAACAAAATGGTGATTTCATTATCAATGCCAATTAAAAAATCAAACCAAAACAATGAACGAATAAAAAAAACCCCAACAACAGAAAACCCACATTTACTAAGTAGCTCTTAAATAAACAGCAAAATGGTTATGTGAGACTCAGTCAAGAGACGTGTTGCAGTGTCTGGTATTGTACAAAATATATCCCAAACACTGACACCTGAGGCTGCATGAAATGAGCAGCAGGAATATCACCTGCAGATCTCTGTTTTGTTCCCCTTGAATCCTCTGCCACGAAAGTATGAGCTTTCTCTTAGCCACCTTCTTTATTTTTTGTGACACCACAACACTGGCTATTCTGGTGGATGTTTGGAATAAATTCAGAGGTAAACTTTACTTAAAAAAGCCCAACCAACTGCCACAAATGTGCAGAAAACAGGGAATTTTACATAATTTTTAGTAATTATAAGCAACTAGCATCTGTCTTGCATGAAAAAGAAACTAACTGTCAACCAGTACCTGTCTTGCAAGAGAAATAAAGACAGTTTGCCCAACAGGTCTTACAAATGGGTAAGATGCTGTCAGAAAATCATTACAGGAGTGGCAGAAAACAAGATTATCTTAGGTTCACAAACAGATAAATTATAAATACCTATTACAAGTAGATATGTCAGTGTATGTATGCTACACCTGATCTCTGTTAAACTGGCACACAACTTTGAGGAGGTGAAAAAAGATAGGAAAAAATATGATTAAGAGTTGTTACGCTGTCTGAGATTTTGCTTTCTAACATCCAGGTCTAGGACTGATGCACACATTTTTCCTCATTGTTTTGAGCATCTCTGTAGCTTGCAATGAGACCTCACTGTATTTGCCTTGCTATAAGAATCCGTTGTGGGAATTTCATGAGGAAAGTATGAGGTTTGTCAGCTGCCCTCCAGAGGTTATAAACACATTGCTTTGTTCAATTAGTTCTAGAGTTAAATAAATAAATAGTCACCTCAGCCTTCCCCAAATAGCACATTTCACCCTAAGACAGCAAACACGTGGAAGCACTTATGTTTTTCATTTTCTTACTGGATTGAAAAGTATTTATATTTCCAGTTCTCTTATGCAGATCCTCTCTGAAAACACTGCTAAAGTAAGACTCAGTGTCTCTTATTAAAAAAAAAAAAAAAAGACAATTATTCTGCTATGTCCAATTTGTTATCAGGTTTCAACAATAAAGTCTTATTTTTATGGCTAAGCTGCAAGACTTCCATAATTTATGTTGACTATTCTAAACATACACAGAAAAGGGAAATTAATTTTCCAAAATAGCAACCTACATAACACAGAGACTTGTGGATATATCTGAATTGTATGTCTCTTAGCAACCACTGCCAACCATTTCAAACTGTACATAAGCAAGCTTTAGAAATGAACAGCTACACTGGTAAATACAGTATTTTATTAAAACATACAGCTGAAAGCCAGAAACACAGCCATAATTAAAAAAACAAATGCAAAAAGCAAGTAAACAAGCAAAAAGTTTGAAAAAAGTCCATTTAAAAAAATGTAACTTTTTTTATATTTTTTTTCCATACAGGCATCCTTACTGCCAAGAAACACTTCATTAAAATTAGAAAAAAAAAAAAATCAGTTTTGAGAAAAAGCTGATTCCAAATTCTGTCCCACTTGGGCTGTCAGTGTCATGAGACACCAAAATACCTAATGTTCTTAAGTCTCCAATTGCTTTCCTGTGTAAGTGGTCTTAGTCGCAGATACTCAGGAGTTACTCCTGACACACAACAAATACAACAGGAAGTGGAAGGCCACCCCAGTTCCTACAGTTCACCACAAAGTATTTACACATGCGGAAATACATCTACTTGCTTTTGTGTGTGTGTATATACATATATATAAATATATATATGGCTGAATAGAACTTTTTATAGAAAAATGTGAATTTTAAATTGACACACTGTGCATAGCAATATAAAAACGTGCATCACTAAACCATGTGGCAAGAACATAGGAATCCTTAGAACTCCTTTGACCTCTTAATTGCCATCATAAATACATCATAAATATCATACATTTTCTTATACGTAGGTTCTAAAATCTCATATTCGCCTCTTTCAGTAGATATTATTCTTCCATTTAGTAGATTTAATGAAAACTAGCAGGATTTAAAAAAAAAAAAAACAAAACAAATTTAAAATCCTTGGTTTAGACCCATTCTCCTGTGGCAAACTGACAGTTTTGAAAGTCTTAAAAGGGTGTGAGTGGGATGTTGCCAGTCATGACCAAGTTCAGCAGCACAGAACAGGAGCATCCGAGAATTATTTTTACTAGATTTTGAAGGAGAGCACATGCATTCATCCTGATGCAATCTTGCTCTACCTAATCAAACTAAAACAGGCCTGGAAAAACCTGTCAGGAGTGATTTATCATGCATATTCTTTTATCTCCGCCAGGTACTGGATGAACACATTGGTGCACCTCCTTGTTCAAATCACTACTGAGATGAACAAAAAGGAAACCACCAGAGGTTTGATCCACACGAAAAATTCTCTTGTATTTAGGAGATGGATAAAATAAAAACATAACTATATCCTATTGCTTTCATAGGGTGAAGAAGGTCTTGTGATATTGAGAAGGAAATTGAAGTCCCTTCTTTGAAACTTTGAATGTTAGGACAGAAATTGCTCTTTTCACTACGTTTTTCAGGTATTCTTCATCCAAACAACACACATGAACAGTAAAAACACAACTTTTATTGCCTGAGCACTACAGGGGAAAACAAGAGCTCCACAAGTGATAAAGGGCAAGAGAAAGGTCTTCAGAAACTCTGAGTACCTCCTGCCAACTCTAGTTTGTTTTTCAGTCAAGTGTCAGCCTGCAAGGAATTCCCTTTTTTAACTAAGTGGGAATCTTTCTAAATCCCCCTGATTTCAAAAGCAAGCTATAGACAGCATCAAGCACAAAGTTCTTTCTGACTTCACAGCTATACAAAAATTCATGAAGAGAAAAGAAAACCCAAGACAGGCCTGCTGTCAAATCTGAAGACAAAAAAAATGTATCTGTGGAATGTCCTGGGTTATCCCCGAAAACAACTTCCTTCAACCACCTCTGTATATATAAACAATATTAAGTAAGACACATTAAAACTGGTGTTTAAGTAGTCTCTCCAGATAGAGAGAACAGCATTTTGAGACTACTTGATAGCAAACTTTTCATTTTTCAGTTACTGTTTCCCTCTCAAAACCAGTAAGTAAAATATTTTGATTGAGGTATCAAAACTGGATTCAAACCATCTATTTTATGTATCTATAGCAACAGAGACTGACATATAAACACACACACACCTTTTTCCATTAATCTCCATAGATTGAAAACTTTCGTTGTAGATGCTGGTTTAGCCTTTTTCTGTTGCAAATAAAGTTATACTTTCAACTTCTGAACAAAACCTTTTTAAAAGATTTTTTTTTTTCAAAAGCAACACTAATCCTTTAAAGAAAACACACCAGCTTACCTGCAATACAAATTTCTGATCTATGTACTTTTTGGCAATGCTGGGCTGAAATTCTTGGCTTTCCAAAAATCGTATGAAAAACTCATATACAAGCTGCAAAAGAAAAAATAAACAAAACATGGGTTTAGTTTATGACTTGATTGCTCTTTACATTTTTTATATTTCCCTGAATTATTTTGTTAAATTAAATACTAATTTTTCCCCAAGGGAAAATTCCTTATTTTAACCAAGGGTTAAAAAAATGGAAAAGATTTTTCTTCTTTATCGAATTGCCACCTTTTAGTTACAATTAATTACATGAGCTTTTTAAGCTGCCTTTGCTTATTTAACTCCAGTCAAAGACATTTCATCACCAAGAACAGGCACTGCCATCTTGTAATGCTTGTTATCATCTTGTAAAGCTTCCTAGAGTAATTGGGAAGCACATTTAAACTGCCCTCTGAACTGCTGAAGTCACATCAAATACAGACATTACAATTCTGAAAGGGTTGGTGAAACAGTTGGAAATATTTAAATTAAATTAGAAACTGCTTAGAGTAGTGCTCTAGTGCAACTTGAAACACAGAAGAAGAATACAAACCAGAATTTATTCAGAAGTTCCTAACTTACTGTAAAGATTAGCCTCAGGGCTGGAGAAAATCTGCTTATTTTCATGCAATTCCTTCTCTACCCAAACTATTCAGTGGGACAGCAAGACTTTTCATTTAGTGGAGAAAAAGAAGAGTATAAAAACCAGGGAACAAGGAAGTGAAGTGAAACAGAGACTGCTGTGGCCTCATAAGACAGCAACTCTGATCTGTCACTGATAATGAGCTACCAGCCAGCCATTCTCTTTGCAGAACCTTTTCATAAAGAGCAGCCGTTGAAAACTTTTTCCTTTTTGTCTTTAGTGAGTATGAATATTGATACTGAAAGGAGAAAGGAAGCTTAAAAATTACATTTTAAAATCATTTTAAACTTTTCCATGACAGCAATATGCTGCAAAACTGCTGCTGCTACTTTACGTCAGTGTTCTCTGACTTCTCAAAGGAAGCAACTGGAAATCAAAAAGCAGGAGAGAGGTTTAGAAATGAGTTGTGGGAAAAGTGACAGCTTACATAACACTAACATTAAATCATCAGGAAATCAATTCCATCGGCTTCTCACAAATACTTTAGTGAATTTCTTCTTGACAATGGTAAGTCATCCACTGGATAAGAAATTCCATCATTTCCATGCAAGTAATGACTTTTTGAACTACAGCACCAGTGTCATTGAATGTGCTGTTTCCAGGCAGACACAGCTCCTCAGAGCTGCCTTGAAGTTTTGAAGATTCTTATTTTTCGTGAAATTTAAATATAAATGAGGGATGAACCTACATTTCAACAGATTCTGAATTAGAGAGCACAAAAGAGTGAAACAAACCGCTCACAGGATTGTGCATGCAGCTGTAAAATAAAATCCTCATTTCAGGCTGAGATCAATTGTGCTCTTTTGCTCCCAAACTCCACAAACTGTTACTCAAGCAAACTTCTTGTAAATTTACCAGTGGTGTGAGTCATTATCCTGACTACCACACACAGGATCTTCATCTATATTTTCTATAAAGGAATTTATTGCGTTAGTATCAATGATGCTTTCTCCAGTATTAGCTTATATTCTTCATTCAAAATCATAGAACAATGGAATGGTCTGGACTGGAAGGGACCTTAAAGATCATCTCATTTCACCCCACAGCCATGGGCAGGGACACCTTCCACTAGACCATGTTGCTCATCCAACCAGGGCCCCATGCAACCTGGCCTTTAAAACTTCCAGGGATGGGGCAGCCACAGCTTCTCTGGGCAACCTGTGCCAGGGCCTCGGCAGCCCCACAGTCAAGAACTTCTTAATAAAGTGTAATCTGAACCTCTCCTTGCCCTATCACTATCTGGCCATGTAAAAAGTCAGTCTCCCTTGATTTTTTATGAGCTCCCTTTCAAGTACTGGAAGGCTGCAATGAGGTTTCCCTGGAGTCTTCTCTTCTCCTGGATGAGCAACCCCTGGTCTCTCAGCCTGTGCTCACAGGACAGGTGCTCCAGCCTTCTGATCATCTTTGTGCCCTCCTCACTGGGCACACTCTAACAGGTCCACAATTTTCTTGTGCTAGTAACTCCAGACCCGGATGCAGTGTTATTCCACATGGGGGTCTCAAAATCCCTTGTTCTAACAACTGAAATACAGAGGAAGGGATGCTACTCAGTGAGCATGCATCCTGCTACAAACACCTGGAAGCAAACCCTGACTCAGGGAGATGAAGGAGGACTTAGATAGGGACGCAGCTTCTCACTCATTCTTCTGATCAGCTGCCAACACCTGTACACTTTTGTATGAATATTAACCACCCTCAGTAAAGCAAAACTGCCAGCAGTGTCATCCTCACAATGCTCTTGCTGAAGCTGTTGAAAAACACTTGTGCATCAAAGCAGTTGGGGAAGCAAAATAATTTTTAAATCAATGAAGGAAAACAGGAATACGAGGGACACCATCAATATAATTTTGAAAGAAAGCTCTAACATTTTGCAAATATCACAAAGTTCTCTTCCATCCCTGTAGGTACTATATTAGAATCACAAACAGCATTAATAAATGTTACAGCCTCACGGACTAGTTCTGATTCACAGGTTAAAAAAAAAGCTGAGAAAATTATCAGATACACTAAGCAATAACAAGAATTTCTTCTGAGGTAAATAATCAAAAACCTGTAAATGTGGCCACGATGCCTCCAAGGTGGGCTCATCTTCTTCTGGATCAAATTCATTGCTGTCACTAGGCGGGAGAGTTCTGAAGATATTGCAAGATACCTGAAAAGGGAAAGAAAGGAGGATGAGATCCATTCTTCAAACAGGTAATAGATTTCAGGACTCTGTATGCCTGTACCTGCTCTATCCTCCATCACTTAAACACTATTTCTTTTTCCTGCTGTCTGACAAGGATCTTTAGCAACAGCACAGGGCTAAGGAACCTGTCATTTTACAAACCTGCCACCAGACTTGGCTTTTCCTCTTTCCTCTGATATCTCAGCATTACCCAGTCTGCCACCGTGTTCCAGAGGAGCCCACCAACATGTAATTTCCAATCCTGATGGGCATCAATGGGAGCCAGGACTGCTTGAGAGTTGTAGCAAATACCATCAACTCGTGTTTGTAAGTGTTGTGATACAACACTTGGTTATTTTTGTCTGTACAGAGAAACATTAATGATTAAGGTCTCATCTGTCAGCACTTGCTAGGAGTTGCCAGTGCTACTCACACATTAAATGCCTCGACACCTCATGCCAAGTACAGAACTTGGTACTAAATGAAAGCAAATAATAGTATTTGCTCGACACTTAGCCTACGTTTTATTTCATGGTTGGCTCGCTTTGCTTAATCTTATTTAGAGGTACTTTGGTGAGACTGCCTGGCTTTGTGAGGTTCATGCTATCAGCAAAGACTGAGCCAGAGAGCTTTCCTGGGTTAATTAGAGTGCTGAATGGAGCGTACAGCTTATTATGCAGCAAATCTGATAAACTGCAAACATGCTATAGGGCCCTTTCTGCACTTGGAAGGTGATGATGTGCCTTCCTTGTGCTCTGCTCTTGCGCATTTGACCCATCTCTAAGCTGGTTAATCAAACAGCTGGGAAAAGCAGCGTGTTATCCCCTAATCTATACATGACCCCTTCATAGCAGTTCAGACAAACTAAGCTATTTAAGAAACAAAACTAGTGTGTTGTTCAGCATCCTTGTTTATTTTTCCAGCTTTTTTGCTCCTGTAAATGTTTTAGTCTGTAAGGCATATTTTCAATATGTTGGCAACTTAGTGAGAAAGGGCACTTTAAAGCCCAGAGTTTAAATACAATCCAAATACTGATAAAACCAGATTGAAATAGAGCAAAGTTTTAGAATTTGCAAGACAAACAGAACAGATTCAAGCACTGCATAAAGAGAAAGATGAAAAGAGGCAAGTGCAGGAAAGCACACGTGGCGCACCCGAGTGAGGGATGTTCACTGAACACAAAAGAGTAAGCAAGGCAAACCAGTGAGCACAAAAAACAAGAGGCCACACTGGTTCGTGCTGGGACTTGTCCCTTCCTGCCACAAGAGGGTGTGTGCCACTGCAGCTCCAGTCCTGCAGGCTTTACAGAAGCCCCGCTCTGTAAAGCTCGGCATTGCTTCAGCCTGCAGAGATACAGCACTTTACTCCAGCCTGAGCTGATGGATACTGAACTCCTCCTGCTCTGTATCCACACCTGCCAAGTGACTGCCAGCATTCATTAGGAGAAGATCTTTTTCTCCTTTCTCCAGCCTCCTCCCCGACTCATTCACTTCTCTCAAGAGCCCCTTCACGAAAAGACATTTCTAATCTCATGAGAGGTCAAATAACTATTCCAGGAATACACACATGTTACAGTTTGTCTTTCCTCAAGGATTCTTGAGCTCCTCCTTCTAATATCCCTGATACGAAAATGCAGGGAGAGGAGGAGAGTGATCAGAATTAGCAAGACAGAGTTTCTGTGGCAGAACGCAAAAGAGGGTAGACAGCTCAAAGGATTCCCAAGTAAAAAGTGCGAAATGTACCTTGAATCCAAACATCTGGGATTCTAAAATAAAACTCAAGTGTTTTTTGTTAATGCTTCACAGTGAAAAATCCCAGCTCTCTCAGGATTTGGGTCAAAGTAAGAAACTAAGAAAACCAAATGCAGCTCTTTTTTTTTTCCTTTTCTGCTTTAAACTTCATTTGAAACAAGAAAGAAAATTTTCTGCAGATTTAATTATACATGTATTATTGAAACTTGTAACCTACAGATCACTCATCAGCTGTTTTGTTTAGAAACAGGAACAAATACTCAATTATGGCACAAGCAAAACCTGCAAGGGAAAGTACATACTTTCAGAATGAAAAGCTAAACGAAGACAAATTCCTGTAAGAATTAAGTCAAACCAAGCCTCAAGCAGTTAGTGCCAGGGCCTTAGCAGCATGACAGAAGTATGAGAGGTTCAGCAACAATTAGTGAAGTGCCAGCACTGACACCTGGATCTTGAGCTTGGGACAAAACTAGTATGATTTCTGGAGAGTACCTATTAAAAAATGCCAGTCTCAAGGCAACTCAAAAGCAGGTTTTTTGCATGAGAAAATTAACATGCAGGAGTGAATGCAATGCAAGCTAGAATATGGTCCTAGTATGCCGTTTGCTCTCTTTAATTTTCCATTTTGCATTAGGAGTAAAGATAAACTATGGGGAGCCAAAATGCAGATACTTTCCTGAGAACAGACAGAACAGGTTATCTTTAAGTGATTTCCCCAGGTTATCATAACTTTAGGAGATAATGCATGCCATTACAGTTACATTAATCACCACAACACAGCACGATAGCTCATTTACATGCAGAGTCAATTTATAGCATGCTTATCTAAATCAGTAGCCTCTGGGTGGTTAATGTTTATAAGCCTCTAAGGGAGAACCGAAGGCAACAAGTCCTTCCATGCATGAACTGCCCAGCTGTACGCAGGAGACCCTGACAGCCACCACACTAAGACGGGAATATGCTACATCGGATCTGGAAAGAGTTTTTCTCAGATAGGCAGGCATAAGGTAGCTATTTAGGATTTATCCCTGGGCCCAAGCAGCATGCCAAAATTCCTTCAGCTGGAAAGCTGAATCACTTCTCTCCTGACCTCTCTTGGATCATCAAACCAAAGGACATCCCTGCCAGCCTGCACACACAGTCCCCAATGATTCCTCTCCCAAAGCCAACGCAAATGACTATGGATCAATACTGACTTCCGTCTGCCACTGATTAGGAACACCTCCAAGCCCAGAAGATATTTTTGGAAGGCAAACCAGAACTCTTAACATTCTAGAAGTTGTATCAAGACAGATGTCCCCTCTCTGTCCTCAAAAACACCTGCACCTTCTTCTCCACGGCTGTACCTTTCAGAAGCACACACCAAACTGAGCGTACAAAAGTCCACCACAGCTCCTCCACCACGCAGAACCTGAGCACCCAAGAGCCAGAAATCACCTTAAGGAAGCAGTTAAATCTACTCATTGGCACTGAATTGAAAACATCCAAGATCAAACTGCAAATGCTGAAGCGACAGATTTTTAGACTGGAGCTGCCCAGAAATCTCTGAGCTCTGTGTCACTGTGTCAATCAGGCACAACTCACAGAATCACAGAATGGTTTGGGTTGGAAGGGATCTTAAAGGTCATCTCGTTC
The DNA here is from genome assembly GCA_013397865.1 of Struthidea cinerea. Lineage (NCBI taxonomy): Eukaryota > Metazoa > Chordata > Aves > Passeriformes > Corcoracidae > Struthidea > Struthidea cinerea. The sequence goes on along the minus strand of VZTI01003801.1, from coordinate 1,024,610 downwards.
CAACGCCCTGCCATGGGCAGGGACACCACCCACTAGACCACGTTACTCCAAGCCCTGTCCAGCCTGGCTTTGAATACTTCCAGGTATGGGGCAATCACAACTTCTCTGGGCACCCTGTGCCAGTGCTTCACTTGCCCTCTCAATAAAGAATTTCTTCTTAAGGTCTGATCTAACATCTAACTCCAACCAGAAGCAAGACAAAAACTCTCCCAGGCAATTACAAGTCAACGTCAATTCATTAAAAACAAACAAGACAGGGAAGGCTGCTCTGTACCCCGCCAGAGAGTGAGCTGCAATTTCTGAACAGATCTGATGGCTGGTACTGGGCAATGCGGAACTACAAAATTATGAATATAGAGCTGAAAACATCAAGCTTCAAGAAAGCTTTATCACCACATTTATATCTGAAATAACTTCTAGAAAAGAAGGTAGTAAGAGGCTCAATTCTGAAGTCAACATTCATGTTATGAGAAGTCCTCTCTTTGTCCCTCACTGGAGTGCTATAAAAGTGACAAAACTGTAACAGAAACACTTCACAAATCCAATTGCAGCTGAGCACTTCTCCTCTGTGCTGCTTGAAACAAAGATTTTTATCAGTAATAGTATTCCTGAATGAAACCTGAAATGAAAACAAACACACATACTGCAAAGTTTAATATATTCTCTATGTAAAACCAGGGTAAGTGTATACCCATTTAGCTTACAGGGAACACCTGTTCTTCAATTAAAAAAAACGTGGAATCATCCAAATAAACCCCATGTACATATGAAATTGAAACCCAGTATCTCTGCTCACAATGTTTAAACTGCTGTGCATAATAACAACACAGAGTAGCAATAAAATGTAATTAAGTCATAACATGAAGCCATGCTAACGTGGAAACAACACTGGCCCCTGGAAAAGACACTGGACCTGTCCTTCCGAAACGTAGCTGCATATGTGGAGTTTTTTAATATTGTTTACAGATTTACATATTCTAGAGCCTGGAGCAACTACTGCAGTCATTCAGCCATAATCTCTCCATAAAACCCACTGAATTGTTCCCAGAAGTTTGACTAAAGAGCATCTTACAAAATGTACTACCTAATTTTATCTTAAAAGATTATAAACTATTCCACCAGCTCTCTTCTGCTAAAGTTTCACTACTTACTTAACTACAGCACTCCTTCTGATCTCGAGGTTGAATCTGCCTGATTCCCCGCTGGTTCTCGTTAAACCACCAGGTCTCTTTTACACCTGTGTATCTATTTGCATATGCAGTATGCGTCTATCTACATACAGGTATTTTCACATAGACATGACACTTCTCAACCTCTGTGTCGTTAAATGGAAAAATAAAGCTCCTAAACCTGGGCAGTTGTTGGTTTCTCTCTTTGTTTTTAATCCTGTGATTATTTTTGCTTCCTTCCTTTGACCTCCCACCTGTGCACAAGTGCACTGGGGTATATATAAAAAGCCAGATCATCTCCCTCTTTTTTCCTGCATGTTGCCATATTAATTTATCGACATTCACTTCTTTGAACAGTGCAGTGTACCAGAAATTCATATTAAGATACTCACGATAGCAATCCACAATGCTCAGGTCCTTTTCTGCACCACTGCTTGCCTGAATACAGTCTTTCAGGACTTAATATTATGTGCCTTCTTTTGCCCAGCAGCATTACTTTTGACTTGGTTGCATCAAAATGAACTACACTGGATTGTGAACACAGTCAACAATCCAGATCACAGGCTGGGGAGGAAAACAATCCTTCTCATTTTCCCTTGACTTTTAAGTCTCCTAAAAATTCAATCAATAACCTACAAGAATTTAGCTCTGGATCAGGGCTCCTAAACTTGTTAGATTACCAGCACCCATTTCAGTGATGGTAGCAACTTCCACCCATACAGATGAGGAAGCAGCAAACCTGAGATCCTTGGACAATGCTTCTCTTTGTAGGAACTGCAACAGGAGAGGGTTTGGAGGACAAAACAGCTGGTCCTCAGGTGCAGTGTTTGCACCATGTGTGTTTAGAGGGAGGGGTTTCTTTCTAGTGATCTCTTACACTGAAAAAAGCAGTAGCTATACTCCTGCAGTAGATGTTTTGCCCAAAAGAAACCCAATTTACAAGCCCCGAGACTTCTCACAGAACCACAGAATGGTTTGGGTTGGAAGGGACCTTATAGATCATCTAACTCCAACCCACCCTGCCACGGGCAGAAACACTTTCCACTATCCCAGGTTGCTCCAAGCCCCATCCAGCCTGGCTTTGAACACTCCCAGGGATGGGGCAGCCACAGCTTCTCTGGGCAACCTGTGCCAGTGGCTCCCCAACCTCACAGTCAAGAATTCCATCCCAATATGTAATCTGTCCCTGTCCTCTTCCAATTTCAAGCCATTACCCTTTGTCCTCCCCTTCCAGTTTAAAGCAATTACCCCTTGTTCTAATCTTGTTCGCTATAACAAGAATCAAGGTGGATTATGACACTTAAGATCTGAATTAGAAGTCTTAGCCCAGACCCCAGGCCAGGCAGCAACCCTGGGTACAACCTTCTCACTGCTGGAAACTGGAGCTCTGCAATCCCACTCTAGGTCACCTAGACCCGAACTATATCTGGGTACCCGACTAGTTACCCCACTCATCACTACTTCCCTGTAACTAAATTTTGAGATGAGATTCAATAGAACAATTATTTATTTAATGTGTGCCCAGGTAATTCTATAATACAGTCTGAAAAATCACAGCACTAGCTCAACTATCTTGGACAAATTAAAGCACAGAACCAGCAGAAAGAGCCCCTCACCTCTAGAGCAGGCACCAGATCACATGAAAGTCTGCCAATGCATGAACTTGAACTCTAGACAGCATTACAAAACTCATGCTGTCTTGGACTCCACACTAAAGAACAAAACATACAATTCAGAACCCAGGAAAACAATCCCTAAGAAGAAGATTGACACTGCGCTTGTCTGTAGACAAAATGCCTGAAAGGTACTTAAGAGGATGACACAGCCAAAACAGGGTGTGGGGATGTAAAGGTCCTTTCAGAAAATAAATAAATAAATAAAGATAGCTGTGGTCTACACAAGTGCTCCTTGGAACAAGAAATAGTTTTTCCAGTTTATTTCTTTGCTTTAGACCTAGTCACTGAACTATTATGCAGATAAAGACTGACAGATGCAAGGCCTATGTAACCAACTGCAGGAATAATGGATACGGGTAAATGTAATTACAGACTGTCCAGAAAAATTATTAGGGACAACTGCTGCAAGAGGAGCTGCCTCCAACTGACCTTTTGAGAGGAGCACAGATCATCAGAGCCTCTTCTTTTAATAAGCATTGTACGTTTAATACAAGGTAGGTGTATAAAGGATGTGAATAACAAAAACATCTAACAAAAGCATTTGGAAATAATGCATAAAAGAAATCAAAGTTAGACTCTTTTCTTGCTTCTACAGAATTGATAATCCTCACATTAAAGAAAGAAGAACAGAATTTAAAATGTGATGTGTTTTTTATGTATTTTTTTAACAATAGCATGCTTGCTCCATTATGGCTGCACCTACATGACAATTTTCAAT
>VZTI01003801.1:972486-1020994 GCA_013397865.1 Struthidea cinerea | reverse complement strand
GGGTCAAAGGACACTGCATTTTCCTTTCAGCATTTCAGACGGCTTCAAAACAATCTGTTCCACTTCCACTGATTCAAGTTAAGTTCAAAATTAATTCCTAATATTTTACAGAATTCCTGAACTTATATAAAATTTGCATCAGAAAGGGATACAATTTGTCAATTCTTGTGAGAGTATATGATTTCATTTATTTCCCTTAAACTCAAAATGACATTCAGTATCATATTTTAAGATGTAATACAAGAAGCAACAGGAACATACACACAGGGTTTTTGTTAAATCAAAAAGGTGAGACTGAATATAGGTGGACCTGTAGAAAAATCTCTATCCAAGAACATTTTAATACAGAAACTCAAAAGATGTCATACTTAGTCATAAGACACAGCTAAATCTATAGAAAATATAAAAACCAAAATGCCTATGAAGTCTAACAGCTAGAACACTTCCTAAAAATAGGTTCCTCAACATGCTAAAAAAAATCATGGCTTAGCAAGATATTCTTTATGTTTAACAGGTCTGTCACAAACAAACTCCTGAACAGACTCTGCCCTCACATCTGTTGAGACAAACCTACAGTAAGAAGGAATGCAATCTCTCTAGATTTATGTCAGTAGAAAGAAGAGAGAAAGGGGAAAAAAAAAAAAAAAAAAACAACAAACCCCAACCAGCATCTGACCTTTAAAATGCATTTCTTGTGTTTATTTGGGTATTGATCTAACCAAGTTTCTTTCCCTGTGTTGCTCAGCACAGCTTCTATGCCACATGACATCTCCTGTGATGTTTCACTCTGGCTATACAGAAATTAGAGTCTTCTTTTACTTGATTTGCCATTATAGAGAAGAGAAAGATGACAATGGGAAGCCAGAGGCATTTCAGCACTTGGAAAAGAGAACAAAGTATCACTATTCCATTCTAAAAGATCTATCTGAAGAGAGTTTCATTACCCATCTCCTGTGGGCTGGCAAACACACACTGATGTTGCACAAACGTGAGGGCCTGGGTTTACAGTTTCTAAAGAAGCAAGCAGGAGAGCTGAAAGGTTGCTCACCAACAAAGAGATTCATCCAGACTTCTCAGTTTAACGGCTTGTCAATTTTTTCATCGGTTTTTTAAAATGAAATAGATCAGGTTCCTCAATCTATGTCTTAACACACATAAAACACAAACAGCTCTACCACATACACCCTTTAGGATACCACAGATAATAACAAACATTTATTTCATTCAACTACCACTGCTTAATCTACCAGCAAAATTAGTATCATTAGTTTAAGCTTCCACATTTTGCTCAGACAGGAATAAATTTTAGATTAAGTGTCCAATTATTGGCTCATAAAGTCCTATTACTGGCATTTCCTTCTTAGCAGAGTGCGGCTTAATTGGCAAGGCCATTTTTCCTACGACTTGCCTAATTCTAAAGAATGTCATCTGCTCTTCTGAACAACACATCAAACTGCAGGGGAAGCAAGCTGAACAATACCCTCCTGAATAAATCTGTTCAGCTCATGGCCATTAACACAAATCCCAATCACTCTCCCCATCAACTGATATTGATGACAGGGATGAAGCCTCTGCAACTTGCTTTGGTGGCCATTAGGAAATTCTATTTTATTTTATTTTTTTGAATAACAAATAACATGCCAAACACTGTATCAAGCTAAAGAGAGTGGTTTAAGGAAGCAGATTTGCACGCAGGTTGACAAACAGCCAAGTGGTTTCACATTTAGCTATATACAACATCATATCACATGCTCAAGAGAAGAAGATGAAAACATGTGACATTACAAGCATGGATAAAGCTTTTAATGGCATAAATTTTACATGGTCGGCATAAAAAAACATCCATAAGCTATCTGGCTACCACAAATGACTTTTTCAAACCCTTATATTTTAGAAGCAATTAAAAATCTCAGCTCTTCTGAAGAATTCTACTGGCAACCTTTTCCTAGCCCAGTATTTTGGGTCACAAACAGATCATTAACATACAAATACATTATAAAACCATAAAATAGTCTCTTCCACAGATACTACTTTTTTGAACATTTTAGATGATTAAGATGAGAAAACACTTTAGCTATTAATCCTTTCCTATTAGTAACTTTAAAAATACCAGTTTTAGACTGGTGCACCTTTTTTATTCCCGCTCCTGGAAAAAGTTTCTTGCTAAAACTCACAAAATAACTTCTTTTTTTCCCTTCACCTCCAAAGCACAGTAGCCCAAAGGGAAAAGCAGGAAATATTAATTCCTAGATTCATAAACACTAAACATAACAGGAGAGAGACCTTCCAAAGGGACAAAGAACACCTGGACTCCGTTTTGATCAGTTTTAAGATCCTGGTCTTTCAACTGAAACACTCCCATGACAACTGTGGCAGGCAGGCAGTGGGGATGCTAATCTGGTGGGGACATAGATACTGCTGTTTTCTTCACTATTATGACACGTCTGAGACTGTCAATGTGACAGCTCCCTTGTGAACACAGTTGGAGACCTTGGTGAAATCCCCAAAAGCACATGAAGGTGGTAGCTGTGCTCATGAAGTCAACTGTGTGCATTTAAGTCTGTCTCAGTGTGTGATTATGGGCACAAAACTGCTTCAAACAAGAACATGCACTTACTGCAAAGAACAAGTTACACCAAAAACAGTGCTTCAGCACAAACTAACGCCATCTCTTCACCAGGCAATATGTGCTGAAAATTTACTCTGTATAATATCAGAGGAACTACCTTTCCCTCTAGGGCCTGTATAACTGTGCTCAAAGTGGTGAAGATGTCTTGCTTTTATAGGCAAAGACCAGGAGGAAAAAAACAGCATTTTTTTCCAGATAGCCTACCTGCAAAAAACAAAATACCTGCAAGCCTCAAAAGCCCCGGTGATGTGGTTTAGCAGAAACACTGCAAAGCATTCGCTGGGATGATGGACAGAATCATTCATGCATTTGCTATGGATTCATTCACACAGATTCGATACCAGAGCACTGCATCCTGCTCCCATGGAATACAACCACCAAGTCGTTCTCCAGCAGCACACGCACCAAGAACGCCGCTGGTTGTGTCAGGCACAATTAGGAGACTCCAGCTTTCAATTGCTTACACCTTCCCCAAAGCTCAGGTGGCTGCTGCAGGCTAGAGTTTCATCCAAAATCTAAGCAATACTATTTTCTCAGGAAATTCTTTAGGAAAAAATAATGTTCACTTCCCTAAATACTTGGGCATCTTTTTATTTGTAAAAAAATCCAGGTTTGGACAGTCAGGGGCCACTGGGTAGCCAAACACACAGGACAGGAGAATATTCACAGTCCTCCCCTCCTTCAGTACCCTGGCACTGAAAACAGCCCAGGTTCAACACCACAAATGGAAAGTAGAAGAAAGTAGAATAAAGAAGGGCATGATGCAATGAAAGGAAAAGATGAGAGAACAGTTTTCTATCAAAAAGGAGCTAAGCTAAAACTGGAATTTCTTAAGCTCCATTAGTAAGTATCTATGAAATCCACTGGAAACATTCAAGCTGTATCTTTCTTTCCAATAACTCCTCCATATCACAGATACAGACTGTATTTACAGAAATTATTCAAAACCATGCTTTTTAAACTCTTTAGGCAATACATCATTTCCTTAAGATAAAAACTGTTGTGTGAATCAATACAAGTGACTGTGGGGACAGTAGGACATGATACCAAAGGGGTTTTGCATGTCTTCCACCGTTCAAGATCAGATTCTTTCATAGATTATGATTTAAGATTCAAACTGAACTTTATAAGCAATTACAAATCAAATTCTTCTTGTTTCTTAGGGCCCAAGCAAAGGCAACACTTACTTGCAGAGTTCTTATTCAAGAGATGCTGCTGCAGTAAACAACCATAAACGAAGTCAACACAAGAATACAACCTCAGTAAGAGAAATGCTAAAAAAAATTACCAAGTTCTCAGAGGGATGAGTTTGGAGGCATCTGCTACACACAGAAGAAGCCCCCCATTTTATTGAAGTTATCTGTGCATCAACATCCTTTCATCTGTGCATCAACATCCTTTCTATGCAAAGGGTATGATACACTTTGCTCATCACAAGGGGTACACATTAGATGAAACTAACATTTGCAAACCATTTACATCCTACAGTGCAGCACCAGCAGAAAAACTGAGCAAAAAAATAGTCATTCTGTATTCTGCCTGGTATTTGAATGGTGCATGAAATCACATACTGAAGAAATAACACAGCAAGCAGTTCATTCACAAGACTGGTCCAGTGCAGAAGGGGGAAAGAGAGAGTCGGGGAGAAGGGGAAGAATCTGATCTCATAATTATAGGCTTTCTGACAATGCATACTCACAAAGAAGCCATATTAAGATTTTTTTCATGCACCCTTAATTCTGTTTTTTTTCCTTCATGATTAACTGCTTGATAGTGCTGCCACAATTTACAGCTATTTTTAAGTATTACAGACAAGCAACACAGCATGTATTTGTGTGTCAGAAAAGAAGTGAGGAACATACACAATGCAATGCAAAAAGCTATTCATGTTCTTCTTCCAGCACATAGGCCATGGATTCCACAATCACACAGTATCATTAGGAAACTGACATCACCAAATCTATATTTAATTAATTGCGTTCTCATTTAGAGAACAGGTTTAAGGATTCTGTACAGTAGTACAGAACAAATATTTTACAGCAGTGATTGATTTTGCCAGTTGCAATGAACATTCCTCACCATGCAGCATCTGGTACTGTTTCCATTTTTACACTGAAAACACTATTACTTGACAATTTATATATACAAGGTATGACTTTATGGTTGAGCAATCTTGCTCACTCTAACAGCACCTGCTATGAATCCACATAACCCAGCCAGGAAATTTTCACAACAATCCTATACATTTTTAGCATTTATTATTTTAAAATTATTATCCATGCATACTTTAAGCTATCTCCACCTAAAGTAGACACCCAAGAGCTTGGACAAAGTTCAAAGAAAGATAAGAAACTTGCAAAAATTATTCCATTATTTATAGTGGGGAGGAGAGGCAAGGTAGATTGGAGGAAACATGAGGGACTCTGATTTTATGGCTGCTGGCTTTCTCCATCAGGAAACAATCCAGGTTTCCTTTCATGCATTTTTGACACTATAATAACCAAAATCTACTTGACTTTAATTAAAAATATATAAAAATTAATATTTTTGTCTTTGGAGAATTATCCCCAAGAGATGTGTATTAGCAAATACAAGCCAAAGGCATCATTTAATCCACCTACTCCAGGGTTCAATTTCGCCCACAGTGTGTAACTGGAATTGCAAGTATATTTAAAAAGAGACCATGAGAAAGAAGGAACTCACCATTCTAACTACTTCAGGGTAAGTCTGCTCTGTCAAACAGCCTCTGCTTATTGTAATGTAGTCCACCAGTTCATTAAGAGTGGAGCGCTTGTATTCTTTCATTTTAAGGTCTGAAAGCGTGTCCATGAAGTCAAAAATGACACAGCACTGTTGAAGTTTCTTTAGGAACAGTTCAGGCTGCTCTGAAGATGGAACGTCTATGAAACAAGAAAGGAAATCTTTGTGAGTCTGGCATCTTATTATACAAAACAAGATTTCTTTTAGAAGATCAATTTCAAAGGAAAGCAGCATTCATACAAATCTTGTAGAACAGAGCTCCGATTAACAAAGGAACCACTTATAGGAACTGTATTACTACTGTGTGTTCGAGATCTTGAACGTATTGTAGAAGGAATTTAATCATCACCTGCTATTAGGAAAATAAAGTTCACCAATAAAGTCCAGGCTGAAGTAGAGAATGGAAACACACCAGCATTCAAGACTTAATTTTACAATAAACCACTACTTTGACTGGAGGCTGGTATTCACCATCGTTAACTTACACTCCAAAGGATGAAAAATCTGTCAAACACATCAAGCTTGATTAATTTATATTTCTATAAACACTGCGTCATTTATAACCCTGTATGAATATACATTAATACATATATATGAATACACAGCAAGACCATAATTCCAAAAGCAAGTTTTCAGTTTCAATCATTACCCCCACGTTGACAATTCCCCTTAGCAAAATCAATTTCACTGAAGTACAGTGAGGATTTTTTTGCTGTACTGTGGACACATAACATGCATCAACAGGAACACTTTCACAAAAAAATAGTATGTGCTTGACCAATAAAGTAAGCAGAACTCACTACTTTTGCTGCTTGCTTAATTCTCAGCAAATGAAAAGACTTAATATTATAATAAAAGGAATGCCAACTTCTTAGTTGTTGGCTACTTTACCAAATCCATCAAAAGAATACATAGACAGCTTCATTTATCCAATATTCCTGTACACAAGAGGACAGCAATAGCAAAACTTGCAGAAATGAAATCCACATTTTTACTCTGAAAGTCTGCCCTCAGACTAGTGAGTGCTTCACTTCCTTTGAGCTACCTTGTTTTATTTAAGGCACCAATGCCTGCCTCAGCACCAAAATCCATTGGTTGACCTTCCTGATCTCCCTTAAAAAAACTTTACTAGTAAAGAGTTGATGTTTATTTCTTAAAACTTGGACTTCTAAAAGGCCAATCTAAGATGGAACTTCTTATTACTGACATAAGAATAAGTCCTAGTAAGGAATACTTGGCAAATGCTGGAAGCTGTTAGTAATTGTGTGGTAGTTTTAAGTAGTTTTAAGGCTTAAGTACCACGAATCTGTTTTGCTTAAACACAGTGCTTCAATTTAATTAAAACCAGTGCTTAAACACTAAAAAGAATAAACATGGATTGCAGTACAAATAAAGATGCAGCCATTTATTCAACCTGTTTCTGTTTACAGCACTAAAGTAGTGACAGGATTCAACAGGGAATCTACATGGGAGAAAAATCCTCCCCAAACACCTCTGGAATACTGACAGTCCCAAAACCAGGCACCCTAAAGCCATTCCACTGGCCAGGTCTCTCTCACACGTTCAAACACCTCAGAGCAGGCAGAGCTGAAACCCAAGATGAACCAAGGAGACAGACTCATTAGCCTTCACCCATCACAAAAAAGATCATTTCTATACACGACCTTTCTAAGGTTACAGCCCTACAGGACATAAAGGGCCTGGGGAAGCAGAGCTCTGTGACTGCTTTCTTGACTACCTGCCTTCAAATAATAGAGAGAACGAGAATGGACTTCGGAATTCACTGTTATGAACAAGCAGTTAAATGATGAAAAATTTCTTCCAAAGACAGCCTTATATAAAGGCTGAAAAAAAGAAAAATAAAAAGTGAAATTGGTTACTTTTCAAAAGTATTATTTTTAAAACCTCCACTCCTCCTTATACTACCTATTATTCACCACAGACCTCAAAAATATTTAAAAGGTATCAATACAATCTACGTTGTTGCATGACTATAATGGGGTTTTGGTTGCACTGTTCTACATGACTTTTACATGTTTGCTTTGACCAACAAGGACATTACAGTCAAAGATAAACAGGCTGAAATCAAGTGGGAATCCATTAAGATAAAATTCAGCACAAGTTAAAACCAGACTCATATATATGACTCAAGATTACATTCACTTTAAGCAAGGTTCGTATTAAATAAAAATTGTAAAATTACTAAAGCATTAAAATAAGTCATAAAAGTTTGTTTTCTTTTCTTTTCTCCAGTTAAGTATCTGGAGGTGTGGGAACAAAACAAAAAACATAATTAAGTTCTTCTCAAGAAAAACCACTCTAAAACACTACATGGAATTCATGCCAGTCTGACTACGTCAACAGGCCATATGAACCATAGGGGAAAGCTAAGAAAAAACAAACCACAGCCAAGCAAAAAATCCTACAAACAAACAACAGACAAAACCTCAAAGCCCCACAGAATAAAACCCCACAAACCAATTCTTCAGGTCATATCTGCTTTTCTTTATTAAGGAAGTTGCCACTCACACTAGGGAATACAACTCCTACGAAGTTCCACTCAGTAATTTTTCTCAATGTTCCTGGGAATTTGGGGTGCCTTGGGAACAGGGTAACACCTAATACCAGAGGTTTTTTGGACTTGGAAACAGGGAAAGTATATGAGAGTAAACATATTTGAAAACTTAGGTGGTCCTAACACAAGAAAGGGGCAGTATAAAGAAACAAAATCAGTATTCCATGCACCCAGCCTTCCCACACAAACCATAGCATTAGCTGGTTTGAAATTTTGGGGTGAGGAGGTTCTTTTTCTGGTATTTGGGGCACAGACCTACAGACCCCACAGCAGAACTCCTGAACTCCTTAATGCAACAACTTGGAATGAAACACACAGTTCCTTACAGATGATCACAGCTGGCTGATGAAAGACAGCAAACCTTTTTCTTCTCAGCAGATACTCTGAGTTTTCAATGAATTTTATTCCTGTGCTAACACACAGCCAAACATTTAGGTCCCAAAATTTAATAACCTGCAATATTACCATTGTATCTACTTTCACATAAAAGAACTGAAAATTGAGCAACCGCTCTAATAAATCTGTGTAAATATACATAATACTTTAATAACCTATTAAATAAAATCAAAGTGACACTATTAAGTGGCATGTGTGCTTTCTGTCAAATGCACAGAGGAGTATACATCTATTAAAACCAAAATTTAAAGCACGGTAAGTTAATGTCTGGATGATTGTGAGAACTCTCCTCATTTTCAGGTCTTTGCTACAATTTAATTTTCAGGCTTGTCAGTTTTCTCTTTAGCCATTTAAAACTGTACAGAGCTTTTGAAATACAGTGAGTATGCACAGATTCAAAAGAAATCGGCTTAGTGAAAGCAAGCACTAGTACATCTGAATGCTCACAATCAAGACAGAATCAGAGCCTTGAAGTCAAGTTTTTATAAAGTTATCAGAAAAACTGACAGAAAGTACTCTAATTTTTATTAGACATGGACCAACAATTGTTACTGCAAGAGGTGAAATACTAATTCCTAAATGGCTAAAGCAATTCTGTTTCTCCCTTAATAGCCTTTTCCCAAAATAATCCTAATCCAACCAGCCCATCCCTTCTCATCAGTCTCTGACTTCTGCATCCTTTTATCAACTAAAGACATAAAATCTGATAGCACACTTTCATTGCAAGTCTCTAACATCAGTAAAAACATATTATTGTTTATACTACATTTACATTTTAATTAAAGTAATTTACAAGTAACTAATTTTTGATTATAGGAAACAAACTATGCACCAGAGAAACTGCATCCAGAGAAGTGAGCTATGGCTCTCCTCTCCCTGGCAAGTGAACAACCAGGAAGGGGGAGCACGGGGATCAGTTCCCTGATCCACTCCTGCCCGTCGTTTTGCAATTAAGGATACAATGCTGGGAAGTGAAGAAGTGAAGATGGAGGGAGGGATTGAGCTGCTTAAAGCAGCATGGCAACTGTGAGGAAAGCCATGGGATTGCAGATACAGGGCAGTGTAGGGCCCAAAATCAGAATAAAACAAGACAAAAGATGTAATAACATACAAAGTAGCAAGCAGAACTAGAGTATGCTCGCACATGCTACCCTTCACACACATGGGCACTATCAGAACATTTATGAATCATTAAAATCAAAATGCTCTCAGAGTAACTATTGCTTCCAGTATATACATCACTGGTATTCATTAGCTTGAAGATGACATTTGCATAGAGAATTAGCATCATCATCTTGTACGATAGTAAAAGCAAACACCGCACTAAACATGAAAAATAAAAACACATACTAAAACCAATATAAGTTTGAAATGGGGAAGAGAGACTAATAGTAACATTTTTACTGACATTAATTTTAAGAACTTCCTTATAATGACCCAACATCTGAGAACTCTGCATTCACTCCACTCTGAGATTGTTTCCTCTTTCAACTAAATTGCAAAATTTCAACCTTCCCTTTAGACTTAAGGGCAAAATAATTTCTCAGTTCTTCTTCAGCTTTCGTATCTTCCAGTTTCTAAGTAAACCTAGGACAATTCTGTTTCTATTTAAGGAAAATCTCCCTGTGACAAAAAAAGCTCCCAAACCCCAAACTGCTCCCGCTTTGCTGCCACTCACCAAATGACATTAAATATAACCAAGTACTGCATCAAGGACACACCTGCACAAAGCAGGCAGCAGTGCATAAACCTCTGCAACATCTAACCCTCACAAATCACTATGAAGATTTTATTTTGGAAGAAGTTACCTTTCTAGTTTTCATTCCAATAAAACTTGCAAATTTGAAATTGAAATCATCTCGGTTTTCTTTGACAAGTTCACTTCAAGAGAAGGTCTAGCGACACCCAGCTCAAAGCTTTCCCTAATTTATAGTCCTGAAATACATAACAACCATGTTCCTACAGTTCACTTTTCACAGCAGAATATCGGTCTTAACATTCCAAGAAGTACAAATGTTTGCTCTCTTTTTCTTACACACACACTTCTCGAGGAAAAATAATCACTATCCTGATTGCATTGACTTAATTTTCCTAACTGGCTCTCAATATTATGAATGCTTTGCCAAGTCAGTAATCATTCATTTATAAAGAGGTGCTTTTCTCAAAGCTGTTTCCCCAACCCATTCTCTAGACTTAATAATTACACAGGCAGGGCAGCAGTTAGGCACTGTGTTCCAAATATGTAAAACCTAACTAGTACAGTCATTCACACAGCAATAAATACAGTGGGACAAACTCAAGCTGACTCTCCTGAGTGAACACACACAGAAAGAAAAAGCACAACATTAACATACTATTTCCAGCACATTCAAACTGCGTGGTTAGAAGTGCAACACAGGACATAATCCATCAAATTCCTGATAATCAGTGTCTTTTCAGATAATCTGTCACAAAACTGAGAATTATTTCCCTGGCCATAAATTTGCCCCTAACCAAACTGAGCAAATTCTCACCAAGTGGGAGTCTCCTGGGTAGTTCACAGGGATCCTGGATCTGCAAATCCCTCCACAGCTTACAACACTCCCCCAATCATCTCACAGATATTCAACAAACATCATTTACTAGGGTGGGTTTTCTAAACTCGGTGTACCTCTAACGTATCATTTGAGTGCCTTGAGTGCAGATGGGGCAGCATTACAAACAACATAGAGTACTCCTCAATAGAAGTATTCTTAGTCATATAAACTGCCAAAATTCTGTAATGTAGCTATATTAATAAAAATTCTGTTTTTATTCATATAGTAGTAGTATCTTGAATTTCAGCCCCTGAATAGAATAATATATGGATGAAGGGCTAAAAATTGACAATAAAAAGAATTTAATAAACTATATTTTTAAAAACTATACTTTTACACTTTATGACGTTTCAGTTGAACCTTTTGCCTGCTTCCAGTGCAGGCATGGTGCATGCAATAATTTAAGCCTCTTTATTTTCATACAGCTCTGTCCAGAGCCACGGCAGTCAAAGTTTCAAGGAAAAGTCTCCTTTAGGCTACGCTTTGTTAATCTGTGACCAACACTTGCTCATTCTCACCAATGATGTCTGTGCTATGAACATCTTTCAACTTGGAAGGGAACACCAAGTCTGGTTGTCAAAGCTATTTATGAGCCATAACAAAACATGATCACATGAATACTCACTGCAAAGGGTCTATATTAGTGCAAACTGGCATCGATGATGTGCACCTGCAAGTGAGCAGAGGACTTCCAGGGGGCCCTAGGTTTTACAGGTTTGGGTACTCTCACTACTCACCAACCTACACAAGGAATCTGTTATGAAACAGTTACATCAAACACCTTGGATAATGATAAGTAATCAAGGAAATACATGGTGGATAGTGAGAATTCCTGAGCAATTAATGGAAGACGAGACTGCCAGGGTATTTTGGTACACCAACTGCTGTCCCACAAAAAGAGAGACTCACAAGACACTTGGCCTATATAGCATCCCTTATGCTTGGACTGATAATCACTACTCAGCACAACAGTGTCTCTTCATAATCAAGCAGCAATACCTTCTTGCTTAAGTAAAGTTGACAACTTCTTCAACACTTCCGCATTAGTTCTTCAAAAAATGGGATGAGTTTAATGAAATAACCCCAAGACAGGCCAAGTTCACCCATTCTACCTGCAAGGACATTCAAGCTAAAAATGATCCAGGTCAAAGAAGGTAAAAGAGAAGGTAAGGAAAAGGATTCAAATGACAAGATTTTAGAGCAAAATTGATGGGAAAAGAGCGGGTAGATAAATGTAACAAAAAATTTCAGTAGCGATGGAAGAACGGCAAAGTAGCTGTGAGTATTATGAGAAGGGTACACAGTGGGAAACTAAAGAAGACAGGGAAACAACATAAAAAATTATTAAAAGACCAAGAGAGAGAGGATGAGGTAGAGCACAAGACTTGGAAGACAGAGAAAAAATTGTCTGGAGAATATGTACACAATGAAAATAGCAGAATATTTTAAAAGGAAAAAAGTAGTAGCTCAAAGTGTTTAAGCAAAACAAGAACGAAGGACTTAGAGATTAGGGGCTAGATTTGATTAAGCAGCCACATATCTGGAGGTTCTTGACACTCCGACATCTTTAATATATCCAATTACATTACTTAGGGTGAGTTTGCCTAGACATCAAATTAACACTTATATTTTAGCCCCAGGCTGATCAAAGGTTTTGTAGGTTGCTTTTGCTCCCTCCACCCAATTTTTACTAATATTTCAGAAACAATTATTAGTGATTTCTCTTTTTTTTTCAGGGAGGCAAGGAAGCTGGCAAAAATAGACATAAATACTATTTCAATTCCCTAAATTGAACACATGGCAAAAAAAGTCCCAAAATAAGACAAAAATACTCTGCTGAAACACAGAGTTATTGTGGCCAGTTTCTTGGACTGACTTAAGTTTCTTTTATGCTGTCTCAGAAAGCTCATGCCAGTTGTTTTAAGTAGGTTTTTACTGAATTGCACTTTCAAAGTACAAGCTACCCTTCACACTCAGAGAGCCGAAGTCACTGAGTTTGCTGAGCAGTCACCAGAGAGAGCTGCTGCCCATTTCTGTCCTGCCGCTTGAAAACACTGATCTGAGGGAGTGAAGAAGTTATCAAGATACCTTTGCAACACACTTTCTGCCTAACACCATCAAGCATCACCTATCAAACACTTAATTGTTACTTTTCAAGTCTTCTCCACGAAGGGAAAAAAAAAAAAAAAAAAAAGCAATGGATTGTAAATGTTCTTTATGAAAAGAAAGAAAAAGACAAAATAGAAATCCCCACTGTTTGTTTTCTAATTTGTACATTTATATAAACATAAGGTTCTCTCCACTCTGGTTTTTTGTTTGTTTGTTGGATGGTTTATTGTTTCTGGGTCTTTTCTGATACTAACCTGTTAATTTAGCCAGGTGTATTAAAAGAAAAAAAACCAAACCTGGGAGACAACACTAAAACACAGTACGATCAGTTCACGCTTTGCAACTCCCAGAGTTGTCAGAACATTATCAGTGTAAGAATCAAAATATCCACAAACTTAAAAATCTCCCAAATTTTAGCATCATGCTTGGTTACAAACACAAGACTGACTCTACATTAAAAATCCTTGCAGCTGGGTTTCATGAGACTCCAGGATTAGTCACTAAGTGTTACTCTTTACACCTTTGCTCAGCTCTAGCTGGCAATGCCTCCAGTGCAGAGCCCTCCACCATCTCCTTTCAGCCCCTACCAGGAGGAGCTGCACACCAGAATTAGTCAGGTTTTTCTGTAGATATTTGAATAGCAAAAGCTACAGGTAGAGCAAATGGAAAGTAAGCTGAACTCACCAATGTGCTCAGCTCCTGTACTCTAAATCACATCCCAAAGACCAGAGGCAAGAACACCATATAAACAAAGCCACCTTGTTCTCCGAGGGATTTCTCAAACACCCAATTTAGAGCAAAGCTGCACAACGGTAGCTTAATGCTCCATGGAGATCACCCTAGTGCTGTCTTCCTTTCCTCTAAAATCTCTAACTGTTCTTCACGGTGCTTTTTAGTGTATTTTTAATTGCCTGGCTGGTCTCTAGGACCCTGCCATCCTCCATCCATTCACAAGTTCTTAGGAGAGCACTGGAACCCAAAACATCAATAGAGACACCAAGTCTCAGCTCGTTATTTCAACTTGGTCATGCTATGCTCAAATCTCTTTTATCTAGTACTTGTTTTTTGTTAGAGAGAATGATAGATTACATTGCACCTTCAGCTTTATCTTGCTACAATGTGTACAATTTTTTTTTTTTTTTTTTTTGCATTGTAAGTTGGTGGCAATATTATGGCAAAACCAACCATTTATAATGAACAGTACATTGCTTCCAGGTTCCTTGGATGGCAAAAAAATCTACAAGTGTTTACAATTTCCAGGACACTAAGAAACACCTTTGCAAAAATCCCATGATGGCCTCCTGACCTAAGACAGAAGAATCCTTAAGAGGATTATTGTCTTTCTTTTGATAAGATTCTTACCAGATCACAATTTTTTTCTGTATGACATGAGAGGCTTGTGCTCTGTAATGATCACTAAATATAAGAACACAAACACATCACAGCTATCTTACAGTTACCTTCCACTCTAAATGCAGTCACAAGGCAGTCCAGGATTTGCATTGCAATTCATTTCTTCAGTGCATTAAGTACATAATGAAATAATGATAAAATTATATATCTGTACATGCTTCCTGTAAGAATGCAGAAATTGTATCTTGCTTAGTAAGTGCTCTGAAACTGCCATCTGTCCAAATAAAATATGCAATATTCATTTTGCTCCAACTACAGAGCTGCTCTATGAAATTTATACAGAAATGCTCAGACACTTGCAAAAAAGCTTGAACCAAGAGCACAGGAAACCCAAAACATAATTCTTATCCAAGCAGGCTCAGAGCAAGTACCAGAATTGCTACTTTGCTTGATACTGACCCACTAATTTATCCCAGAAGTCACAGGAATACTTCATTCTCGAGTGAAACAATTATGTGAGAGCTGTTCTACATATATAACCCACTGTCTAAGAGCTCAGGCTTATATTTTAAAATATTCACATTTATTAGCTTAAATAATATACATACATATAAAATATACATTTCTACAGCCCTGTTTATACATTGAGAAGAGTTTAATTGAACCCTGAAAACACAACTTCCATTCCCTTCTCATTTGGCAGTATAAATTTGGTCAGCAACATATTCTACTTTATGCTAATTTACCACAATAGTCTCCCAACATTTTCCAGTAACGTGCTATGTGATCCAACTGTTTGCTCTCTCACTCCCTCCACAGAGGGGACAACGTGTGTAATGAAGTAAGGATTTTGTGGAAGTGCACATGGTTAAGACACTACATTTGTGTAAGAAAAAAACCCAGTATTTAGTAAGTAAGTTATGACAGAAGATGCAGAAATAAGCTGGGAATTCATTCGAAAGTCCCCAAATGGACACACTGAAAGCTCAGCTTCTTATACATTCTTATTCTTATCTCCTCTTTCCTGCATGAGCTCCACCATGACACAATAACAAAATCATGGGGTTTGGCCTTCACTATTCATTTAGTTTTTTAAATACTAGTTTCAGCCCACTGAGATGTCCAAGATGAGAACCAACACCTCGAGCTGGATTCAATGTTACGCCAAAAGCAAGCTGAGGTTCTGGGGGGTGCTCCAACAGCAGCAGCAGGTCCCTCAGGGACACCAGCCACTGTGTTTCCTGAGCACAAGAACATAATCCCTGCTACATCCCAGCCACGGGAAAACACAGGAAAACCTGAAGGTACATCCTGATCTGCACATTGGGATAACAGCTCCTTGCCAGCTAAGAAACTCAAAAGCATTACTCAGAAGATGCTACGTGAGGACTCTGCATGCACAAACAGTCCATGTGGTTTCCTTGACAAGAAGGACCACACCAGCCCCTCCTTCCACACACACCCCTTGCAAAAGGCGTTCCAGTGCTCAGGCTCCACCAGCCGTCCTGGGACACGGTCATTGGTGAGGCCCACACTCTGTTATTCAACACCTTGTGACAGTAACTCAAATCAGCCAAGCAGTTAGTTAAGGGAACACCCTTTATCATACTGCCAAGCCCAGTACATATGTCTAAATGACAGGAAATAAATATATAAATCTACTTTATTTTGATTTTGTAATTACTATAGAGCTTGCTCACATTCCTTGGTGCACAGAAACACAGTGCCATTCTATACCACTTCTACAGCAACTTTCTGATCTTCAGATTATTCAGGATCTGGAACAACTCAGCAATAGCAGGCAAAAACATGACATTTATATAATACTTGTCTATAACCTGTCAAGTTAATATGTGTTATGCTGGGTATTTTATGTTACTATGTATTATCATTACCTATATCTATGCAAAAATAACAGCTATTCCTTTAGAAAGAGGATCTTGTCCATCACAGAATGGCTCAGCTCAGTTTAAAAGCAAAGTAAATGAGAAACTCATTTGCTAGTAATTACCCACCTTTAGAGCCTATTGCTCTGTTATACCTAAACCAGGTATTTTTGCTAAAACTTGCAAAATTGACTGACATAGAATATTAGGCCACTTTTCTCTCTTTTGAACAGAAACTTTTTATTATGCTTCTTGAACCCTGAATGGGGTAGGCATTTTATCTCCCTAACATGGGTCTAGAGAGCAAAGACCTAATTTCAGAATACTTATAATTGTCTAAAGAACAACTTTTATCATAACCTTGCACTAGCACAATATAGTTGGACTTTTTTTCAGAAGATCTTTACTTCTGACCTCTTCAAAAATACTGAA
The DNA here is from genome assembly GCA_013397865.1 of Struthidea cinerea. NCBI lineage: Eukaryota > Metazoa > Chordata > Aves > Passeriformes > Corcoracidae > Struthidea > Struthidea cinerea. The sequence goes on along the minus strand of VZTI01003801.1, from coordinate 1,004,278 downwards.
TAAAATAATGCAGGGGTTTTAAGGCAGAATATTATCTACCTGCTTGTGTGCAAATCCATCACAGGCGTTTTTGTTCCTCAGAAATGCTGTCTGCTCCTGGACAGACAAATATATCTGGTAATCACTGGGCCTTGGCACCTGAATTTCTCTAGAAATTACTTAGACCCTCTGCAATATCACTATCAGTCTACAACAGCATATTGCTTTTAAAAATAAATATTTGACCCATAACAAATTAAAAGTTCTGTATTAAGTCCTCAAGAACAAGTCTGAGAAAATTAGAAACTATACAGACAAAGTTATGTCATGCAAGTAACATAACCAAAGGTATAGTTCTGCTGGGCTTTGAGTCACTTTGCAAAGCCTTCTTAGTTTAGACTGTTACAAATATTAACCAGACATAACAGTTTAGGCATTAAATATAATTAAAACATTTCCTCTGTGGTTACCAAACAATACCCTTCATCATCAACTGCTACCCTCTCTACCTCTTCCAAGCTACTCATTAGTTAAGCTGCTTCTCTGTTGAAGATGATAAACTGAAATTAGATTTCCAGCAATATTTATCCCCAGCTGTGCTGTGGTCACAAACTTCATCTTGAGGTGGCACCCTGGCCAAACTGAAGTCAAGAAGTGTTACTCTGGTTCATTACAACTGTGATTACACCTTTGCTCTAATTGGCAGAAAGCTCATTGCTTACTAATGAAAAAATAAAAAGGAAGAGCAATCTCATCAGTTATGTATTCCACAAAAAATTAATGGAGAAGGACTCAGCAGGAAAAGTGTGTGCTTTGCAGGTTTATACAAATACAGGTAACTCTAAAAGTGAGGTGATCTAAACACACTACTGGTGAATTAGCATAACATTCCGAAAGCATTTTTACAGAGCCTTTGCAGGTACAGATCAGCAAACATGTTTTGTATCTGTCCAAGGGAATACACAGACCACACCTTCCCCAGCTTACCCGTACTTTTTAGGAAGCAGCCAGCTCATTACTAGACCACTAGTAAGAAGTCTTTAACTTACACACATCCTTTGTATTTAAAGATAGGACTTCAGGTGCATCCCTCACGCCTTCTCTTTCTTCCATTGAATTCACTAATACATTATTAAATGCCGAGTGAAGTGAGCCACTCACACTAAAATTGAGTATTTTAAGTAATTGCCTCCACTGGACTGAGGTTTATCAAGAGAAGGCAGACAGCATCCTACATTCTCTTTACACTCAGGCTGTACCAACGGGCACATATACAGATGGCCCTTTCCCAATCCAATAGCTAACGTGCAGTCAAAGTAGGTCAGTGAGCAACAAAAGAGTTTTTAACTATACTAATCCAGCAGCTTCAGTATCCTATGAGAACGGCAGAGAAGGACCATTGAAGCTGTTGTGGTCACAGGACTAAGTTGTAACTGTAAAGGCTAGAAAGCAAAATCCCAGCCCATCCAGTTCTCCTCCCTGTACCTCACATGTTAATTATTTAGTCTCAGAGATGCCAGCAGTAGTCAACTAATTGCCTTCAAGCAAATCAACTGAAGCATCGCTCGTGTGTGACTTACTCCTGCCTCTGACAGAGGCATTAATGTACCAATCCTGAACACAAGAGCTAACAATCTAGCAAGCTGTACACCCACACCTCTGGTTCCTGTCATTTTCAGAGGATGCTACAGCTTGTTTCATTTTCATATCAATGCCAGCCTTATCGCTCCTGTCAGATGGAAGTAAGAGCCCAGCTCAGGAATTCCTTTGGCAGCAGAGGCCTGTTGGTTTGAGGGTCTAACTTGGTATTGCTTTTTGCCATTCCTCTGGGCTGCTCCCACCTTTGCTTGTTGATGGAATTTCTCACAGTCCTGTACTACTCCTATAACACTCCTTTCTGAAGGGTGCCTCTTTCTCTTGTTTCTCTCAGTCTACAGCTGAAGACCTCCTCCGAGCCAGCCCCCAGCTTCTCCAAATGCCATCTATTTTTACCTAGGCGCTGCCGTCTCATTCCGGATGCTGCTAATTGGCCCCTTAGTCACAACTGGAAAAGTAACCTGGTTGAGTAACTCTTTCTGAGCTGCTGCATTGAGGAATCTGTATGTCTCACACTCATTCAGACAAGGAAGCTTCCAGTAAATTTGTTCCAGGGTTTAACACAAATTAACCAGAATTTAGCTTCTAAGATTTTACAGCAGTTTCACTCACACCTGCTGTTTTTTTAAAGTAATGGCCTTCCTGCACAAGACACTTAAAGTTCTAAATCCTGCAAGAAAGCACCATATCAAACAGGAGATAACTGCAGCACTAGAGATCAACTGTACCCTATCTCTTCACCGGTCTTTTTTTTTCCCCCACATATTACCTACACCAACCTGCAAACATGCAAGGATTACTCAAAAGAAATGACAGAAAACCCATGTAAATTTACATTTTTAAAGACTGAAACAAGCAAAGACAATACACACATAAAAGCAACCCGTTCTGGAGAGGGTGCTTTTCCGCACAGACTTCTTTCTCATGGATGTGACACGGCCCAGATTGCTACACAGCTACAAAACGATGTTTCAGACATCTCAGTGAACCCTCCTTGTTTCTCAATCACTTTGCTAATGAAAAGTTGAAACATCTTGGAATTTCCTCCCAACTATTCTGCTTCTGTATAGTTATCAACTAAACTGATACAAACAGGAAAAACAGATCGTGAGAAAGACAGACTAGTTAGGCAACTTTTACTAGGAAAACACTGAGAAAAACAAATAACTAAATTATCTGAATTCATCCTAAATTACTTGACAGCCTTTGTAATACTTTATTACTCCACTAAAAAGCCAAATTTAAATGCTCGGTATTTAAAAGCCATTACTTTAGAAATACAGTATGTAATTAGAAAATTACCATTTTATTAAGAGAACTTGACTCATTTTTACTAATAAAGACCGCAGTCGTTTAATATTAATATAACGAATCCCTTCTAGAAATTCTGAGGTTACCACAGACAAACATCATGTGTTTTTGACAACATGAATGCAACTCTCAAATATCGTGAATATCATCTGTAATAACTAAAAGCAGCGTTTTGACAGATTAGTAATTCTGGATTCAGTTCAATACTGGCAGGATTAATACTATTTTCTAGGATGAAAGAGAGATCCTGTTCCACCTTATGAAGACAGCTCAGGCTGCCAAGAGTGAAGGGAAGGACCTTCAGCTGTGGATCATTAAGAAACAGCCATTTAAAAAAAGGGATGTTTTGGAGAACACAGCATCCGGTAAAACGATGGAGTACTTTTTCCATGCTGGACTCGAGAGAACTTAAAATCATTTATTCTGCAAATGAGAAACTGAATGCTTCTATGATGGTTTGTTTTGCTGAGAAAGGAACTTCTTTTCACTTGAAATGAAGGCTAAGAGGATCTGTTTTAAATGTGATACTACTAAAAAGAAAGAACACGTACAACAGACTGCAAAATCCTTGCCCAGCAAACCACCACCACCACCATTAGCTGGCACATCCCTACTTCCCACTCTCACATTAGTGTGGCTTGTCTGGGGTTATTTCTCTTTTTAAAGAAACAGTTCCATGTGGCTGTGTACAACCTTGGTCCTGACTGAGGACTCAAGTTAATTACAGAACAGGTGTGCACATCTCTTTGGGTTCAAACACATGGTACCTCAAAACCAACGGGGTTCCCCATGACACAGCACTGTGAGGGACACCCAGCGCCTGGAGAGAGCAAGGAGTGAGCAGAGGGAGAACAAGACCCCATAGGGGACACAGAGTTCATTACAAGGGCACCAGGCAACCTGGGCACTAGAACTCAGCTCGACAGCATCCCTCTCACTTCTACAACTCCCAAATCTTATGGTTGTTCATCCAAAATGTTGGAAAAAGCATTTGGGAGTTTCTAGCTGTGGACACAACTGTGATGGGACAGACATGGTTACTCCTAGTTACATACTCCAACTCTCCAAGAGATGGTTCAGGCATACTCAAGTAGTTTTTGCCCAGGCAAAAAAGGCCTGATGGTTTTTTCATCGTTTTACAGGAGACTCCTCTCATCCAGTATCAGAGGCAGACATCCTCTCTCACTGCAGACAGCCTTACTTGGGCACCCAGGCTGCCCTGGTCTAATGCAAGGTTTCAATCAGGATTGAAATAGCAAGGCAGAGGAAATTAAAAAGGCTGCTTGTGTAATGAAGAGGAAAACGACAGGTTCTTCTACTTTGGGCACTACTCTTCCCACTCTGAGATAATCCTTCCTCGAGGCATCAGCACCACCTTAGGGCACTCATGGGGCGAGTATTTACTCTTGGCCCTCCCTTCAATAGCTCAGATACCTGAGAAAAAAAATCTAATTATTCCAAAATTCAACCAGTTTGTAAACAGATGTAAGCTTATGCATTGGTATTTTGCTTAAAATCATTGTAAGGCAAACAAAATTGTATTATTGTACAATAGTGTACTTCACCTGTTCAGGAATAAAACTTTATTATTATTTCTCCACATCCTCACTATCTCCAAGGAACAGCACATCAAGTAAGCCTTGAATTTTCTTCTGTTTCCAATGTTACAAAGTGCTCAGAGTTTAAAAGACTGAGGGAGTTGTGGCTGAGCTCTCAGAGCAAGCTCAGCCACCGCAGTTTGCCAGCAGCAGCACTTCCCCCTCTCTCACTTGCAGGATAAATGGGCTGGAGCAGAGCTCCCTCCGCTCCTCTGTGCTGGACCCAACTCGTGTCGGTATCAGGGAGCTCCAGTTCCCTGCCCTACACCTGATACAGCTCCTCTTATACAACAGGTCTGGCCAGTTCCTCTCTGCTTCCTGATTCTGTGACTGAGCAACAAACTTCCCTCAGCTTTCCCCCTTCCCTGATCATCCCACCTTTCCTCGGCACCTCCTCGCAAGCCGCCATTAACCCTTAACTTCAGGTAGGTCTAAGATAACAATCATCAGTCATTTTCTGGTTTTGGGCTTCCTGAGCCCCTAAAACAAACAAAAAGCAACCAACCAATCACAACAACAACAAAAAACAGCAAGTTTATTTTCTCACTGTAAGTAATGAACTCATTGAAACCAGTAGGAAGGAGTTTAGAACTACTTGAAAATGTTTAGGGGGGACAAAAGAAAAACAAAACAACCCTGTGACCACAGTAAATGTCTGACTTACAGTACCAAAAACTCCTAATGTTTTCTGAATGTCCATGCGGGAGAACACACAGGAGGTGTACGAAATTCCCACTGGACTGGTATTTCGAAACTAAACTACTTTTTTATTATGCCTAATAAGCAATGCTGATGTCCTTTCTTAAACCAAACTGAAACACAGTATTTCATTCCTATGAAAATATTTAAGAACATTACTGGTACAAATACTTCTGGATTTATAACTTTCACATATAAACTTTGAAAACTGGGATTCTAGATTGGTTTTAAAAGTAAATTTTACCTTTATTCTGAGCATAATTCTCTACCTATAACTGGAGGAGAACCAACTCAGACCCTGGCATGTTCAATGACGACTTCAAAACTTCTATTAACTTCAGCAAAAAGATGGGCAAAAAAAAACCTGAAAATATCTTTTGAATTAGAATACAAATACAGTCCTTCTGAACATCCTTCAACACAGCAATTAGCCCTTGCTTTATTGAAATGTTACCACAAAACACACCAGGCCAGAGTAACACAAACATTAACACTCAACTCCCTTCACCTTTCAAATACTGAACCTGATTCAGCAATCCTTAATCAGGCAAAGTGCTAATATAATCAAATGAGAATTATTTCTGAGCATCACAAAAACTGGTCTTAATTCTGAAATGCAAGAAAAATTGTTACAACATGGGGACTGATCCTACACTTCTTCAGATTTTGGGCCTCTCAAGCCTAGCAGAACTCTGCAGATAGGATCAGGTTATATGTTGATCTGATTTCCACCCACTGTCTCAAAGCTCTAAAAACCAGAAAAAAAAGTATCATTTAAAAAAATAAGGATCAGCTTTCCTCTGACTCCACCGCTTTGCTACAGCAAGCACAGACAAAATATTCTTAAATGGTCTATGGTAAATGGTGTCAGCTGCTTAAGCAGTCAACTTAAGTTATAAAGCAAACCAAAAAACATCCTACTTGAAACTTAAAAGCCCAAACATAGGTCACTAGAAAAAGCAAAGAAAAACAACATCCCACCAAAAAGGCAACCCAACACCTTATCCTTTGTTTAGGCATGAAAATTTCACAATTAGTCACTCAAAACTGTATTTCAGAAAATACACCTTTTAACTATACAATAAACTATAATAAAAATTTCTTATTTTTACAGACCTCTCCAACTTGACGAGCGTTACCTTCATTACATCCACAAGGTACTTCCACAAGATGAATATGGAATTTCCATCAACACGGCACTTCAAATAACATCCCTCCTTTTAACCTGAGTGTTTACTGAAGGTATGTTTAGAAGGCCAGCACCAGCCTGTAGTCTAATTCACTTGTCTAACGAGTGAATTATATTCATAACTGGATGGTGATTAACACTAAACAGCCCAACACTCACACAAACAGCACAGCAAATCATTCTTTTCAAACTGCCAATCGCTGAGGTCAAAACATTCATGCTTTTAAGTCAAATTACAATCAACTTCCTCCCCACCCATTCTATTATTTCTTATTCATGCATTGACAAGAGCATGGAAGCCACTTCACAAAAAATCATAGGTCTCTTGGAAGACCCTACATTATTTAAAGATCAAACTATTTAAAAACCAAGAGAGGGACAGAGCTTCTTGATTTTTAAAAAACAAAACAAAGAAAAAAAACAGCAACCAAAAAAACCCAACCAAACAAAACCCAATCAAATTTAGTTTCCCTTTGTTTTAGATACTTCCTTTTATCTTCTCATCATTTTATCCTTTACAGTGCCCCTCAACTAAACCACCTTTAGGTTCAAGCCAAACATTTATTTTCTACTCCACATTTTTTTCAGAAGTTATCCAGACTAATATAGTGACAGTTTGAATTATAAGCAATTCACAGGGGTCAGTTCTAGGCTCTGAGGAAACGTTAGGTTTAGATTTTAAAACTGTAGTTGTTTAAAAAAAATTAAAAGAAAACAAACAAACAAAAAGTACTGCTTTTCTCTTCTATTGGAATTCAGATTCATGCTAGAGCCCCTCTTTATCCTTCCAAACTATGTTAACGTAATCAAGTATTTTCCAACAAAATATTATCAGCCTCCTTGAAACACCATTTCTGACAGCAGCAACAGCACAGGTAAGACAACATTACGAAGGACTTGTGAGAGCTGGAGTTTTTTGGTGGCAGAACCTTGCAGCAATCCTGCTGACACAGTCTCGGAGCCTGGCAGTGCTCCTGATTTCTGCTTACCCACCCTGGATCCTCAAGGCAGCCGTGACGTGGGAGCCACGGCCATGGTCCGGCACGGGAGGTGGCTCTGCAGCTCCTCGCTGGCTAAAACTTCACTCCAGTTTTCCTGGATAAACACACGCCGGCCAGTCCCTTCATTATCTGCATAATCCCAGCCTCCCTGATTGCTGCACTGTAATACCAGTGCCCCAGTGAGTTTTCTTCCCTGAATTATGGCCACACAGAACATGACCGGGGTTGTGCCAAACAAGATGATTAAGCAGCAAAATACGACAAGGCGTGAGTTGTATTATTAATATTCCTATCTAGCATTAGCCACAGAAACGAGGGGTTTGTGCAGCCAATAGCAGCTGTGCACAAAGCAAGCTCCTCCACTCCGACTCGCTTTCAAAATAAGAGCAACTATTTCTTTTGAGTCATTTTATTCTTTGGTTGCTTCGACACTGAGCTGTATTTCGGCAGTTTACAAATTGCTTCCTTTTTCAAACCCTACCTTGAGACAACGTTGCAGGAAACTCTTAAAAAGCCAGACTCGAATTACAAGCCTTTATTTTCAGAGAACAAGAGCATAACCATTTTTCAACAAGATATATTAAACGGCAATTCACTGATATAAACATTTCATATATTTAAGAATAGACATAGAGCTATATATCAAATGTTCATAAATTTCAGATTCATCAGCAAACTGTTTCATTTTTCCAAACTTATTGAAAAATAAATCAAAAAGCAAGTTTTAAGGAGTTCATATAAAATAATAAAACAGCCAGGAAACCTTCATTTGCTTTCCTTTTTTTTTTTTTTTGGGATGTATGAATATGTAACATATGACAATAAATTATTGCACGCTACACTACCAAATTAGTAAATAAATACTGAAAGCCCACAAGATGAACTTCTTGATGCCATGAAAGATCACTTCCCAGTGTAGGGACGTGCTGTTCAATATTCCCTAAGACAAGGCATTTGCTACTGAACTCCTCTCAGCTGGCAACGAGGATCTCCAATGCATGTGGTATCAGCCCTGTCCTCAGCAGTAAACAAAAGAGGGGAGAAAGGGCAGGCAAAGATAGCTGTACTCAGTCAGGAAGTGAGAAAATAGAAGAGCTTAAGCAGGATCGCAGTTTAAAATTATTTTAACTCTGTGGCCTTACTTTAACCTGGTGAGGCTTGCTAAAATGTGCTAAGGAGAAGAAAAAGATCTGGTGAAGCAACAAAATGAACTATGGATTTCAGTTAAAAGTCTTAAAAAAACCCCACAGTACTCTACTCTTAGGAGAAAAAATTAATTTTGCATAATGAAATCAAGAATTACTGTATTATATTAAAACCCAGAATAATTAATTTTAAAATTTTATTCCTAAAAAAAAATAGAATCTGATTCAAAAGCAAGACTTCATGCTAAAGACAAACCAATGAAGCAACACTGCTCCAGTCTAGATACTTGAATTTCACTAGGCACTTCATCACCTCTAATCAAGACCTTTTTAGATGTTTGTGATAGTCTCATTTTTGAAAAGAAAAACAGAAATAATTCAATCAGATTTGTTTCTATTAAAATAAAATTAGAGCAATCTTTCAGTTACTTAGCTGTAATAAAAGCAGTGAATCTTAAAAGAGTTTGCATAATGTTGTAATTTTTATCTTGTTTTTCCGCAAACCTGACAATAATAATTTTTTTTTTTAAGACTGTCATTTTCATGCTGTATTACTCACAAGATACCAATTTAAAAGAATGCCGAGAAATAAAAAGAGTCAGATTAAAAGCATCCATTAATTCTCAATGCCCAACTGGAGACATCCCAATTTTTCTGAATGTTTACTTAGTGCTGTGTGGTGTTTAGGACTAGCTCCCACCAAGTTCACTTGCACTTTGAGTCATCGCCCATTCTGTAAATCACCACCCCATGTCTCAGGCTGAGCAGCAAAAACAGCAAGCGAGCAGTTCTCAACAACTAGCAGAGATTCACCCAAGATATACAGAGCAGAGGAAACAACAGAGGCTAATTCCTCCAAGGAAACATCCCACTAGTCTAACTCATGAAAGCCTCACTTTTCTTCCCAAATTCCTTATCGCCTTTCCAACAACTTTCACAGCTTCTAAAATGGGAAAAGCTGGGGTCTTAGAGCTGCAGATTAAGGAAACTGCAAGCTGGAAGGGGCTACAAAAGCAGGCAGTTTAACCTGAACAAAAACAGTCCCTAAGATAAGCTACAGAAGCAACCCTCCACGAATTAATCTGGTAACATGTGCTCAACTACAACATAACTTCCCAAATCAAGTCACGACTTTCAGGAAACTCACAGAGAATTTATCATCCATTTAAACAGCTTGTGCCAGCACAGACTTTTCCTCACTATTAAAACCACATGGTTCCTGCTTTAGCCAACAGCATCAGTTCTTCTAGTTAACCAGTATGTCCTCCCCATAAGACACTATGACTTTATCTGTCCATAAGCCTTTTAATAAACTATTCAAACTGATTTTTTTAAATTGTATTGCATAAGGCATTTTCTCTGGGTCTTCGATCATTTAATGGGTCTACATCTCTTTATCCTCCTATTGCTCCTGCAAGTATGGCTATGATGCATCCTCATATTGATTTTACCAGAGCCCCAGCCAGAACTAACAACGATGCCTCTGTCACACCTCAGAGGAAACAAATCACCCTCATCCTCTCCGAGAGAATGACACATGTACACTCTGGTTAATAACAGATGCTAAAATGCCTGATCATTCTTAATTATGACACCCCTATCTAGCTGTTACACACAGAGTACTCTTCTGCTGTCTCAGAACTCAGCCAAATTTGGGCTGGTGTTCATACACAAAGCAAAAAGCTGACCTAGGGCACAAACACCACCCCTGACAACCAGCAAGGGACCACTAGGGGAGTTCTAAAGCAACCAGTTCATGTGAGCAAACATGCACTCTTTTAGAAACAGATTTTTAAAAATTCTGAAAAAAACCCTGAAATTTAAGAAACTGTATACAGCAATTTTAGCTGCATTACTGTATAGTACACTAGCAAAAGAAAAAAGTAATCAAACAGCCAAGAATGAACTTGTGAAAACTGAAAACTGCTTTCTCTCAGAAGCAGAACTAGCAGGCAAGAAAGATCAACACAGACCCTCCGAAAAATCTCTTGCCATTTCTTTCCTCACCTTAAAAGTGAATAATATTTTTTTTCCTTTCATGTAATTTTGAAGAAGTCTCCTAGGTTTTAGTTAAATTTGCCTACAATGAAATGATCATTTCTAGAGTAAGTAGGCCATGGAAAACTCGATTTTCCATTTAGATTCAAACAAGAGATTGTCATTCATTTGAATATTATTTTGTGGCTCAATGTGAACTTTGAGTGCGACATGCTGAAAAGATAATGTTTTTCCCTGGTTTCTATAGCACCTGCTGGAAGCTTCAGGCATACAAAATCAAACTTATTCCAAAGGTACAAAACATTAATCACCTCTTTTGACATTTTTCAGGTTAAGTATCAAATGTGCTCTACTGGAAGCACTTTGTTACTCACACGTGCACAAACCTCTGTTTCTGAAGCAAAACTATCTCCCCTGAAGTTAACTATTTAATAACCTGGCACAGAGATCCTCTCATCAACTCTCCCCATGAAACAGGTCATAAAGGGAGCCCCACTTAGAAAATAATTAGAAGTTCATACTCCCTGTTTAAATCAACTACCCTGGTCCTGAGCAATGGATTCCTTCGGCCTTTTCTCTGTTTTACTCAGGCTGCACAACAGCTTCTCACAACTTTTATCTCCCCTCTCCACCGCTAAAAGAGAAAAAAGAACAAAAAAAAAATGCCAGGACAGCTCATTTCACGTGTCCCACACAGCATCTCACAGGTCAGAAATGAAACGGCTAAAGAGCCTTTAAACTCTGGCTCAGCAACAAGGTGAGAAACCAGGGCAGCTCCCAGGACTATCCAACCTGCAGAGAAGGCTCGTGCAGGGATGAAGAAAACTTTCCCTCTTGGATCACCCATGGAGTTCTACACACACCCAGCAGAAATCCAGGCCCAGTCCTACCACCTCAGTTATGGTGCTCCCAAAGGCTGCAGCACAAAATAAAGCCTTTAGGTAAATTTTCATTGTGTTACAGCTTTGAAAAACATTAATAGTAACCCTGAGTTTTCTGAAAACTTCCGAAAACAACGCTCCACAGCTTTCATCTTCACTTACATAATCATGATCAGAAACAGTATTGCTCCCTTTGAAAATGAAGTTCAAGATGTTGCATAAACTGGCATAAAAAAAAAAAATTAAGACAGGTGGGAAGAGAAAGTAGGGCTTGGGGTTGGATTTCTTTTGCCCTCCCATCAAGATTAGCAAAATATTTGTAGGCGAACTCTGACTTTTTTTTACTCAACACGAACAGCAAATCACATCCAGACAATAAGTACATTTTTAAACTGAACATCCTCTGTCCTATTTGTCCCAGTAATTCTTCCAGTCATTAAATGCCTCTCTTTTTTAGGCAAACCTACTAAACAGCTGCTTAATATTTTCAAGTAGTTTTGGTCCAGGTAGCATCTGCCAACCTCTGAGCTACATTTAGCATCCTCCCACAGTTGAAGCCTAACAGACTTCTCTATTGAGACTTAAATCAGCAGCCTCTTTGTCTCCATGCAACTGCTCTTTTACTGAAAATGGTATGGCAGCACAGAGAGCACAATATGAATTTAAGCAGTGAAGCTGGGAGAAAACTTCTTGTTGCCTGAAAGGAAAAAAAAAAGTGAAATCCCACTTACTTCCTCACTGGAAAAAATAAAATGCAGGCCCTCCCTCCCTGCAGCCATATGGATGCCATCACACTGGTAAATGCAGGTGGCAAAACAGACATTTCAGTGTTCAGAATCACTCATAGCCCTGTCAGCCAGTTCCCATGCCTTCCAGGGAATGGATCAGATGGAATAATTTTTAAGGGCCTATACCAGACAGGGCCATGTGTTACATGGTACCTTTTTTTTTTTTCTATAAAGGAAATCTCTACTCACGTAAATAAGCTTCACTGCAATTTACATTTCCTCACAGGATTCTTCTAAATTTTACAAGTATATTATACTGAAATTCCACACTAACATTTTTCTTCTGTTTAGTATTAGCAGAATGTGGTTTTTTTCAGTATTATGCATGCTATTGTAAGAACAAACATTGGGGCTGATGAGCCGGATTTACTTAATATTGCAGATCATCTTGCTTCTTCTAAAATATGAAACCAGGAATATTTGTGTTTAACACCAACTACTTAAAACAAAACAAATAAAAAAACCAGAAATACTTGTGGCTTTGAATCCACTGCTATGCAGTGTGGCTTCATTAAAAAATGACTGTGCTGTGCAAGCCTGCCATTTGACATGATCATTATCCTCATTCCCCAAACACCTTATAAAATCAGATTATTTATCACTAGGTGAAATGACAAATCCATCATCCCCTAACAAATGGTACCTAATACCTTTATTAGACACACAAAGACACCTGACCTTCGACAATTTGTTTTATTTAAGGATCTTCAAGTGCTGTCAGTTACCAAAACATACAAAAGCAACACTTATGGGGGGCAGGGGGAGGAATAATCAGCTGTATTTACATCTAAGACTTCAGTACCTAATACTCTATCCAAAATTTGCACACAGAAACAACCAGTCTGTGGTTAAATAAATAAAACAAAAACCATACAAAAATCAAGCAACTCCTGAGACTTTTGATAGCCGATTGTTGATGACTGGTGTTCCCTACTCTCCTACTTTAAAATATGTAGTTTATCAAGTCCATCAAAAGACACACCCTGAAAAATTTTGTTAAAGGGTCACATTTTGCCTATTAATACGTGTAGACTACAGACAGGTTTTTTCAGGGGTTTTTCTCCTTCCATTACTCTAAGGAAGCAATCTCACAGAAGCACTTTGTGCAATCCTTGAGAAAACCAGCAGCCACACTAAACAATCCCAGGACACGCTCATGTCTCCCAGGACAGGCTTCAAGACACGTGTGTGAATGCACACACCCCCTCCTTGAACCCAAGGCTAAATTTGCTCACGTTAAGGCATCCACTCACTCCCAAGTGGTCACTGTTGAGAAATGCGCACTCTGGCTTCTGCCTTAGTCATGCACACAAAGGTAAACATTTTGAAGTTCAATTCAACTTCACACAAGAACAATAAAGAAATAAGAGAAAATAAATCAATTCCTTTCGCTTAACACTGTAGTACATGTTTAAGATTAGCCAAGTGGGAAATTTCATCTTTAATTTTATCTTATTTCTAGAGATGAAATACTACAAAACCTCTTTGTTACTTATTATTTGTTCATTCCATAGGCATGAAAATATGAGTAGTGTTTATTTTTTTAACTAGTCATGTCTTTTATCTGTTATTTGCCAAAATCTATCAATACTGATCTCAGAAGTAAATTTAATCTTCCCAAACTTTATAACCTTAGATACCATCACACTATATTCTTCCCTGTTCCAAAGATTTAGTTCTGTAGGAGATAAAGTGGATTAAAGACATATTGAGGATTATAGATTATGCAGTTACAACAAACACGGACAAGTATTTCAAATAGCTGACCCTACAGAAAGGAATCACATTCTGTTCTCAAGATGATATACAAAAATAGAAAGCACATTCCACTAGGAAAATATTTACTTAATAATTTATCATTTAAGAACTACTACTGTACAAATGAAAGTACAAAAGACAGCATATTGAAATCCATGTGAAGATATATATGCAATGATTACAACACAGCTTCAATTTCAATTGTGATTGGATTTACAAAGTTTACTCTATTCCAGCATGAATCACACTTCAGTTTTCCCTGAAAGTCCTACGTTTAAAATGGATTCAAATTTTTTTGGATAGAAGAGGCTGACACACAAAGTGCTGCCAGAAAGTCTAGAAATAAAAGGATGAAAATCTCCAAGTATCCAACTGGAAAGAAATGCCAGTGAGATATAAGAATCAATTTAGTCCAGACATTAATAACTTCCTTAATGATCCAATGATTAAAATAGCATATAGATAACATCTTCTGAGGATATTAAATAGAGAACTTTGAGTAGCAGTAAAGTCAGAAATAATACTAAGGAACCTAAGCAAATTCCTTACACAGCCAGAAAATAATGTGAGATTCAGTGTGGAAAAACATCAGCTAATTCATCTGGGAAAAATAATCCCAAATACAGATATTCAATATGGACAAGAAACCTGGGAAACAACAATGCAGAAAAAACTGCATTAACCACAAACGCAGCATGAGCAAAAAAAAAAAGAGGGAGGGAGTATCTGTCCAGCCACTGAATCTAGGAACGGGGGAAAGGCTGAATTACTCCCATTCACCCATTTGACAGCTCTCCCAAAATGACGCACACGGGGGTGGGTGCTCTGTTCCACTCTTTGCTGCAGCTCTGGACATGAGATAGGTCCTGTTCCTACAGATATTTAAAACTACAGGGGCAAAAAATCTATAAAGTACTGAATGCTTTAGCTTAAAAGACCGACTGCAAAGAAAAAAAGGCTGTGAATTTTTTATTGCATATGATGTGGTGTTGTAGAGTTTTTTTGTTATATTTGATATATCAGAGCTCTTTAATCCAGAAGTATAATACTTCTCCAAAAGCAAATAAACATGAAAATATGCTCATTTCCAAACCATTTGCTTTTTATTGACCATGAAGTTTTGGCACATCTCACCACAAATGAAATCACTTTGACGATTTTGGCTCTCAAATTAATTTTTGCCATAGCGCAATGCTTGTTCATGTTGGGAACAACTGTACAAAACAAGGGAAGACAAACCAACGCTGCACTCGTGTCAAATGAGGTCATCTCAGAATCTGTATGAAGGGCATGGCAATCCTCCTCTCTGCAAAGTCCCTGATTAGTAAAGTTTCTGCAACAGGAATAATTGTTCCCTACCAAGAAGGAAATAAGAGAAACTTGCTTAGAGATACTTCAAAACCTGCTTCTAGCCATCTACTTGTTTTTCTAGATATTATGGCATTCTTTCATTAGAAGAATATCCCAAAAACTTAAGAAAAATAGTTTTACATTGCTAATGGAAATTAGAATACCCCCAATTCCCTTACACTCTCTCAGAATCAGCTCAGAAGCATATACAGAAATTCTAGGTATTATTTGGGTTTGTAAGTTGTTTTTTCTGCTGTGAGTGTGGGGATGTTCCCATCAAGAGTGTTAACTGGAAGATTCTGTCCCACTTGAGATTATGGGATACCTGAACCAAAGCTTAAATTCAGCCCTTCTTGCCCATGAAGCAAGAGCTCCAAACGCTGTTTGTTGAACTTGACTGTGCACATTATGGATGGGGTAGTTTAGGGACAAACAGGACAGTAAAAGAACAGGAAGAGGAACAGGCTTGTCCTGAGAAATTCAACACATTTCTCTTGCCACTGGAATCTCCTACGGTTAAAGAGAGACAATGTAATAAAAGAGAGATTCTGACAAGATCATTGATTCTGTGGCTGTCTTTTTCTTAAAAGACAGAATCTTTTTTATTTATTATTTGGGACACTTGTTTGTTCTTCCTAAATTAAAGAAGAGTGAGAAATTTCACTCTGTGACCTGGAATTTCACAGTTAATGGGAGGATGGAGTAAACATAACCTCAAGTACTTTGTTCCTCTCTCCTTCCTTGCCACAATTCCCACTGACTCATGGCAATGAAGTGTTTATAATTTTTCCAGGAGACTTTTCACTGCCTGGCTTTTGCCTAACCCACAGTATAGAACTCATTCACTCATTTCTCTAATATTAGAAGACTCACAGCAGCTCTTTTTACTTGTGACTAAAGAGACTTAATCTGGCAGCTCAGACCATATTCTAAAGCAATTTACAGCAACGGACACTTCTTCTGAGATTATGGCATCCAAAATATAGGCTAACAACCACCCTGAAATGCTGACTTCTTCTTGAAGATCATCTACAAAGCCCTGCATGCCAACCCTCTCCCACATATATAATGGATCTGGCTCCCATATCTTTGTCATCCAGCCACACCACACCACACCACTTTTCCAAGAGCCAGGCCCAGGCACCAGAACTCTAGTCTCCATCACTTAAGGCACACAATTTTGGAGCTGCTCTTGTCAGAGGGACGAATAACCATTTATTTCCATCATCCTTCCTAGTCCTAAAAAGAAAAACTGGAGCAGCATCTAGTCCCGAGTAAAATACTTTTTCAAGTCTGGGTTTAGTCAAAAACAGATAGAGATTTTTACTGAAATTCCCTATTAAAGACAAATCACAGCAGTGGCTGTTTTTCTCTCTCTCTGCCTCACCTTTTCATCCCTTCTGCACTTTTTGAAGATGAGTAGAAATTTCAACCACTGCAGTTTCTTAGGTCCAGTGAAGAAGAAGGTTTTGTTTCCTAACAAGCAGGAGGTGGGGGGAAAGCAAGAAATACTCACGAGAGTGCATGGGGGAGAAAGGAGAAGGAAAATTATTGCATGAATAACAGCTACAAAAGACTGTCTTGCAACAATGTCTGATTACTGCAACAGAGGCAGGATGGAGCTAGCATGCTCTTCCCAGGGTGGATCTCAACCCTGACAGGTCTAGTCTTGTCTCCAGAAGTGCACACAAACAACCACTGTAACACATGGATGAAGCTGAAGATGAGCAGACTATATTTTTCTGTATAAATACAGCTAATTTTATTTTATTGAGTTTGTCAATAACCTCTGCAATCCCCTCCAACTGGAGTGCTCGTTTTAACATGCGTGAGTTTTATCACCCTCTTGTGGAAAAATACATAATCATATCCGTCAGAGGGTGCAGGAAGAAAAAGAAGTGGGAGTAAGGAAGGCAGTGATAAGGAACAAGCAAAGAAGAAAACAGGAGAAGTATGGGCTGGGTGGAATAAAGGGAAAGTAAAGGAGAACCAAGATGACACAGTACCACCTCAACTTCTTCAAAAAGCTATCCCAAAAATGTTATTTGAAAACACCAAGAGAGCAAGCTGCCAAATTTACTCTCCCTTGGTAACACTGACAATATTCAACAAATAAGTTTTGTTCTCTACAGCTTTGATTCAAGTACTGGCTCAGCTATAATCACCATCTTTTGCATTTTTGTTTCCACATAGATGGGAAAACATTCTCTATAAACAGTTTTGAACAGTTAACCTTATGTGAAATCAGAAAACACTAAATAGGCTTTCTAATTTATACGGAGACTGCATATAACATCTATGTCCTGCAGTTGGAATGTGAAAGCAGAGGGCACGTGAGCAAAACATGCCGAGAAAACTAACGAAAGTTTATGCATTCACAATACATCCTACTGGGTAATATAAAGGAAAACTAAAAACATTTAAGTCCTCTGAAATCATCCTTCCCTCAGTTCCTGACTATCCACAGTATCAATGTGGATAATAATATGAGAATATTTATATGTAATATGAGTAATATGAGAAATTTAACTTGCAGTAGATTTCCTTTGCAACATAATCTATATGACAAAAGCATTCAAAGCAACAAACAAATTTGCTACCACCTACATTGTAAAACTTGAAAATACAAGTTCAGTACAAGCACATGCAAAAAGAAAAAGCCAAGGAAGTCATAACAACATTAAACTCATGACACTGCAAAGAAGCACAGAAATCCCGAACAACAAAAGCACAACTCAGACTAGGTAGATATATCACAAGCACTACGAAAAGATACATCACACACAAGGTATCCCTAACACTTCCTGAAAACCTTCCAGGAATCCCACAGAAAACTACAGACCACATCCAACACAAACTACAGATACTTCTTCTTAATGACACTAAACGTTTTTTGCTGATACTCCTCAAAGAGTTAGAAACTCACTGACAATTCTAATGACAGATCTCCTTAACGTTATGATAAAAGAATACCCAAAGAAATGGTTCCTCCATTACCCAAACTACATTCATGCCCAGCCACCCTTCACAATGAAAAGCATAAAATGGATAACCATGCAACTTACATTTATTTCATTGTTTTAATCAAAATCTGACAGCAAAGAACTTCTCCAGACAACACACAATTTCAACTTAACCTTATTCTTCATGATGGTACCTGATTTTTCAGAATAAAAACTGCTGTAACTGAGTACTTTATCATATCTCCTACTGGGGGTCAAGTTCTAAAACTGGTACTTTTACCAGCAGGGGCGCACAGGTATCAGCATTTGTTCATTATCCCTGAGATACCACTGATGGTTTACTTCAGCTTCTGCAAAATACCATCAAGTAAGGACAGCTGAATCTGCAACTCGTGGTTTGCAGGAGATACACCTTTTCCAATACATAAAAATCTTTAGAAACACCTTAATTATGCACAAACTTTTATAATCGTAACAGCAGACTGCTTGTCTCCACATCTCTTGTAACTCAGTCAGTTCTGAAGTCCAACATTAAGGTATTAAAACAAGCTCTTCAGCTCGGGGAACACAAGAAGCTGCTGTTACAGAAGAGCTGGCACCATGTCCAACAATGTAAAACAGACTTTACAGCAATCTGATATTCTCGTTTTTCTTTTAGGAAGCTATCCAGAAACGATCCACTTCACTTTTTTGCTTTCTGCCCATTTAACCAGGTACAGCAACTCTGCTATATTATTTTCCTTCTCTGCCCCAGACTCTTGCAGATGCTACAGGAAGGACCTTGCACTTCACACACAAGGAAAATACCACAGTTAAGAATCTGCCATACATATTGGAAAGGAAGATAGTGGTAAACACCAATAAAGGGAATAAATACAAAATAATGATCCTTTTTAATAAAATGTATTAAAAATGTTAAAGTGTTTTAAAATTAAATCTTATATACTTTGTTTTCAAGCAAAAAAAATGTAACAGTTAATATCAGACATACTGTGACTTGAAAAATAAACTTCATACAGGAAATTCAAAAATACATTGATATTGACATGTATAATTTTGAAAATGTATATACTCTTAGATTTGTTTAATATAACAATTAGAAAAAATTACTGCTGAAAAACCTTCCATTACTGTGGATGATTATTACTCCTGATCCCCCTTTAGTCTGACTTCAAGACTTCATTGAAAACAGACAAAATTTTCAACCAAGTGCAACAACTAAGGGCAGAAAAGTATTTTACACTGACTCTTTGGACAAGAATAAGCTGCCTTATCTTTGGAAATGCTTGATAAAGATCCTCAGACTGTAGCTGCACTATTTTTTACTTTAAGCAGAAAACCACAGACACGGAAACTGTCAACCCTACATGAATATCCACCAGCATTTCAGATCTGCTGAATTACTGTTTGAGAGGACACAGCATCAAGCACATCACTAAAATCAGGAGGAGGTGGAATGTTTCTAACGATCTGTTTTACACTGTGGCCCCACAGACACTTGTCTCAGCAGACGAGAGGCCGCACTTGGCTCGAGAACTTCTCGAAGAAGTTTTGCCACCAGAAAAAAACCTCCTGTCACTGCACCTGCAACCAGACTGACACAACCAGGGAGGTTTCAAAGGAAGAGGAACCCTGCCAGATCCTGCTGAAAGAAGATTCTAGTATTTTTCTAATGGATTTGCCTTAACCTTTTATGAAGCAAAGTGTGCCCATTTGCTGATACTTGTGAATTATACAGTTACCCAGATTACAGTAATCCATAAATACCCACCCTACCAAAACTCACTGAACTCCCCAAGTCCTCTCCTCTGTTACTAAGGATTTTTGCCTGATTGAGCCAAAGAAACAGTAATAACTTGAATGAAAAAACTGTAGGTGAAAGGAAGTTACCCTGAACCTAAAAATAGTTGTGTGTCCTCCTCCCACTCCGCAGAAAGCATTAATGAAAGTGTTCTTTTCTCAAGGAGGCAGTAGCTTACAATGGATGAATGTGAAAGGACTGCTGCCTTACTATAAAGCTCTATCAGTAGAAGCAATATCCCATTTTAAAAACAGAAGAGAAAATTAAATAAACTCAAAACCTAAACTTTATATAAGACATTAAATATATCTATAGCTTATTTATATACACAGATATATTCTACACATGTGTTATACACAAACACAGATTTTATAAATACACACATAATTCCAGAGATCTGGAAAATGTGCTCATTCACAACAGTAAAGCTCCATAACATAATCAATTATAAAGGCAGCACTATACTTCAACAATCACGTGCGCTATATAAAAATAATTGCTTGGCTGAACCAGAACTTGTATTTGTTGAAGGTACTTCAGGAAAGGAATATAAAGGAGGTACTTATTACAGGAACAGGAGGTTTTATTACAGACCCATAGGGTTACACTTGGGCACAGAAAAGAAAACGGCAATATTATCAGAGGTAAGTATTAATGGGAAATGTTATAAAGACATACTGTACAAGTAGACTGAAACCAAAAGTTTTTCATGATGATGGCCAGGTTGGATGAGGCTTTGAGCAACCTGGTCTGCGGAAGGTGTCCCTGCCCATGGCAGGGGGTTGGAATGAGATGATCTTTAAGGTCCCTTCCAACCCAAACCATTCTGTGACTCTGTGATTCTATGATAAAGTCTAAGCATCCTGCAGAAAATTATCAATATTTTAGACTCAATCTTGTGAATAATACAGAAAGACATTTTATGTAATTACGAATTACTTCACTTTAAAAATTATTAAAAAGAAAAAAAAAAAGGAGAAGGTGGGAATCATCATCACTGAATACTTCCAGAAGCCAGACTGAGAAGTTCCGGAAGTAAAACAATTACACTGGAGGCTTCAAAAGCAAAGCAAAACAAAACAAAACCACCTTCCCCCAAAAAACAAAAAATAATCCACCACTACCCTGACCACAGGAAAATTGCCGGTCCTAGAGAGACCCAGAAATGAATGCAGAGAACTGACTGGAAACATTCAAAGACAGGGGGTAAGCTGAGAGAATTCCTCACCAACTACACTTTCACTCATAAGGAAAGACAGTTAGGTTAAAGAAAGTTAAGATACAAGGGTATTTCTTTTACTTAACTTGAAGTCAGCATTTCTAAACCTGCCCATTCTCTAAAAATGTTACCCTACAAAAATACATTATTCCAAATGTGGGAGACAGTAACAAGCAGCCAAAAAAAAAAAAAAAAAAATCCAGAATGTAATTAGTATATTGCCCTTTCTAAAACACCATCAAACAAATACTTTTTAGAAACAACCAGAAACCTTTAAGATTATTGGAAAAAAATACTCTACAACCAACAAATGTTACCAATTAAAATGAAAGTGTATACTCAAAAACCAACTGACAAGAGCACAAAGAAAGCGAAGAAATTTATTACTTATGACTAGAACATTGTACATATTCATAAAAAAAATACTAAATGGGCTAAGTCCTTCCTTTTGAGATTGTGGCCCTGTTCCCAAATCTTATACAGAGATGGCCTATTATGTCCAGATTTATATCAACCAGAATGGGCACAAAATTCCTAGAAGTAGTTCCAGGATTCATCAGTGATTATGTACATGCAGCACAAACCAAGTTCCAGTGTTTCTTCCACGCAATAAATTCAGAATCCTAAGATCTATTTCTAATTCTGTAAATAAAGCTGAATTTTATTTTGGGAAATCATAACCACTATGGCCCTAAATTCCTGTTCATGTATTAGGAGAAAGAATTTAGCTTAGTGATTTTATTAACAGCTTACTGATATTTGTGCATCTGATATTTGTAAAACATTCCAAATTTCTCAAATGAAGAGCAGCATAGACAAGATAAGCAGGCAGCACCCACGGAAGCCCACAGAAAACAGAAGCTCTATCTTCTTCTACAACTCAAATCATAACTATTTGCCACATGAAGAGTTTTAGGTGGCATCCATAGGTCTGAAAAGGCCAGACTTTTTAATGATAAAGGAATATTTTAAAAATTTAAAAGTAACTGTATTTGAACAAGAAGGTGCACATCTTGCAGCTCTCAGTCAAGAGTCTTTTTGAATTGTAAGGATTTTTTATTATTTAGGAACTTCAGCATTTGACCTATAGATAAGATTCATAAAAAAAGCTTATAATAAAATCTCAGCTATAGGGAAATAATTTAATGATCAAAAGCAAATAGCAAGCGGAAAGACACTTTTCCTTTTTTGACTATGCAATGCTCTTTTGTTGCCACTACATCAGTTCTTTAATGCCATGGAAACTATCTGATAAATGTATTAGAAGTTCAATAAACTTCATAATACTGAGGTAGCAAAGCAATTGGTATTGTTGACAGAGAACTTCTGCTCTGAGCGCTTATTTTAAGAAGGAAAAATAATCTAAAAATAAAAATCATACTTTGAATGTTTTCAACAAAAACATACAATAGTTGCAGAGAACATGAAAGTAACCTACACTAATATTAAATCTTCAGAAAATGTGGAAGGATGACAGGAAAAACAACACAACTTGAATTACAAAAATGGGATACAAATGATTTAACAATTAACAGCCTCACTTTTGGATGGTTTGCTTTGCCTAACTTCTGTATTTGTAATGAGGGCAAGGGTTGTGGGCACGATGCTGTGGGTTACATGCAAGTTTTCTGTGCCATTTCTCAGGATGCTAAATGTGCATTCATAAGGCACACGATGTTTTTAACCATCCATATGTATGTTTTCATCCTCTGAACACTCCCCTACCTCTACAGACACCAGGCAGAAACACAAATGAACTCCCCCTCCCCCTTTTGCAGGTAATACTGAAATTGCTCTGTTTTCACATGTCCAGCACTACAATGTACTCTTTTTCCAGCCAAATGCTTTCTAACATTGCACTCCTGCTGATCCACCTCTAGAGACTTCTAAGTAAAAAGAGCAGCTATACAAAATGAAAGCAAAATAGCCCTCCAATAAATAATACACCTATCCAATGCATCTACAATCCTATTTTCTTCTACAGAGCAAGCACAATTTCAGGCACGCCACAAACCTGGTTAGCAAACCTGGGAGGGATCTGACTAAGGCACACAGATGGAAGTGCTCAATCCCAAAAAAGGGCCCTTCACCAGGACTGCTCTGCCACAAGCCAGTTACCCAAGGCACCTGTCAGCCTGGGTGATATCAACAGCCTCTTCAAAGTAAAGCCAAAATCCATCATGTACTGCAAGATACAGCAGGGAAAAGCATGCAACCTTCCAAAAAATGCATGTGAGAAACATAGAGAAGAGCACACCTATGCAAAATGCAATTGTATCAACTCCCACGTGCACTCTCATCCCATTTCTCTACACTTGAAACAAAGGAGAAAACACTGGATTTAAAGCATTATATTGGACACTAGATATTAGCCATATTTAAAAAGATAACTTCAAATGAGATTTAGTCACAATGCAATAAAAATTATAATGAAATCATCTAAAAATTTAAGTCTTTACTCTAGGCAAACAGCAGTTTTTTGCCTTGTGGCTTTTGAAAGCCTGAACTCAGCCCAGCAGAGCCTCAGAAGGAACACCTTATTTTCTAAATACATTAAATGTTTGTTTACAAACTGATACCATGCACACACTTTTTAAAAAAAATACAAGAGTAACAACTTCATTTCTCTATTTTTTTTCTGAAATGAGCAATGCTGAAAATTCCAGTTGTTCTTATAACATTTCCTAAAAAGCAGCTTATCCTTCAGACTTGTACGCAGCATCAAAACATAGTATCTTTTCTATTTTTCTTTCCCAAAATATTTTTATTGCCAAATGAACAACAACAAGGCTGACTTATCTATCTGTTTTTGCAACACAAGCTTGTATGCTCACAGAAGGCAACAGACTGCATTAAAACACTACCAAAACAAGCCATTTCACTATATGTGACTCTGCCCCCAGGGAAAGGAAGGAGAACAGATAAGATGTGACAGATGTGTAGTCACGTCACTTAATACACTACTGGAAGGTGCTCAAATCATTATGGTGACAGGCAGAGTATAAAAACTTGCAAGGAATGGACCAAGCAGTTACCCAGTTTTCTGCATACATGGTTCTTGTAATCACAGAAGATACTGAAGGCCATAAAGTGCTGTTTGAGATAAGGCAGCCTGCCAATGTCAATATGCAATATATTCATAAAAAAAAACAACAAAACAAAACAGAAGGGAGCATAGCATGTATGTTTTTGTAAGCAAAACCATTCCATCATGAATATGAAATACATCTGATGAATATGAATTTGAGGTCTGTCCTCTAAAAATTTCCCATACTGAAATATTTCTGAAGAGGTTTAATTAAACTTTAAATTTACCCAAACCAGGAAGCTTATCAATTGTACATCTCCAAACTAAGTTCAGTTTTCTGAGACTTTAAAAAGCTATTTTGCTAGTATCTCTTCTCTATTTCGGTTTAAAAGACGAAATTTTCCAGGATAAAACTGGAAATCATATGGTTACTGGACAGAAGCAATAGGACTGGTCACTTGTTTGAAGGCAAGTGTAAACATAAGAGTTAAAAAAAAAATCAGGACTTTCATGAAATTGGTCAAGAAAAGTATGAAAAACACAGGAGAAAATAATTTCCTCGCTTCTTCCAGACTTAACAATCCTGAATGTTACAAATATTAATGTAGGTCAAGAATATTTCCAAACAGCAGCACGATTTTTTAGCTGCCAGTGTCCCTTCAGCAGGGACCAATGCCACCGCTGTTTAGATAGACTGTTAGGCCCAAATCCCACAAATTAATCTGCACAGGTAGATCCCTGCGCCTCTGGGAATCCGCATTAAGGCAAAGAGGGAAAACTAACTCGCAGGATCAGATTCTTAATTTGAAGCTGGACCACTGTAACTCATTATGACACTAATCATAAATGTCTCACCAACACTCTCTGCTCCCCATCTGTTTGTTTTATCTTATTATAGTTTTATATCTCAATCCTCAGGACTGGCTACAGTAGTCAAATTAAGCACCTGGACACACCTGTGTTTCTGCAACTCCAGGTTCTCACTGTTTTACTTACGCTTGTGCCCATGCCTGGTTTACTACTCCCTGAACAGGACTACAAAATAGAGTGAAATAATTACTATATCAATTTCTTCATTTCTACAAACATAAATCTCAATGTTTTCCACTAATTCCATCATTTAAGACAAAGGATAAACTCCAGTCACCTTCTGAAGTGCAGCAACTGGTATGAAATAACCTGCGTATAGAAAATTACCTGGGAAAGTGTAAAACCGAGCTTTCAAATTATTTCAAAGAAGTATTTTCTACTTCACCATATTGTCACAAAACAACAAAGAGTTCAACAACAAAGAGGAAAAAAAATTCATAGAATCATAGAATATCCTGAGTTGAAAGGAACCCACAGGATCCTTGAAGTCCAACTCCTCGCCCTGCACAGGATCACCCAAGGATCACAAATAATATTCATTGCAGTCTACAAAGTCCAATCCAGTGGCACCAACCAACCCTAAACTGAGAAATACTGAATCCAAGTCAGTCCCCACCAGGCACAGCACAGGGTGGCTGGGTGCACCTTTCCTTTGACTCGGGATATTCCATTTGTGCATCCTCACAGGGAGCCCACAGAAAGAAGCCCACAATATTTTAATGGCAAGTCCACTAGAACTAATACTAGAATCCTACTTTTAATTAAAGACACACATTAAGGTGAGAGATTTGGTGGGGGGGCTGGTTTGGGGTTTTTGGGGGGTGTTTTTTTGCAGCTACTGTATCCTTATGAAGTGGGGTTGAGAACTTACCAAAGTGCAATTCCACATTTATTACATATTTCAATACTCTGATTAAAAAATTTGTCAAACAAGGTAGATGAGAGAATATGGGGAATACACTTGCCCAAAAAGGAAGAAAAGACACAGACATAGTATCAAACCTATTAAACTTCCTATTTTCCAGAATTATCAGCACCAGCCATGCCTATTTTCACTACTTCCAGCAGAAATGAAGAACAGCAATGAAAAAAAATACACAGAATAAACCGTTTGAGAAGTCAGTGTTGAAGACTCCTGAAAGGGGATTTCCCCTTCCTCACCAGACAGACATTCCGAGAGGTGCTTTTGACCCCTGGATTTGTACCAAAATTCAGTGACAACTAGAATTCAGGGGAAGCATTCAAGATATCACAGAGATATTGGCGTCCTTTTAAGAGTAGTATTCAGGATCATTATTTTCCCTCTCAAATTAGAGGTTAAATATGCCAGAAGAAACTCAACCAGAGTTGGGATACGCAAGCTCTCAAAACAGTGGGCCTTGCCTAATTCCAGATTGGCAGCATCTTTCCCCTTGGGAGGCTGCAGCTCATGGGACCTTTCCATTTCAAAATCCAGCAGAAGGCAGGACCTGGGAGCTATCCATGCACAAATGGTACGAGAGGGGGTCCCACTTCCTCTCTTGCTGTGGGGGCTGCAGTTGGCACCACTGTCACAAATGCACACACCAAGGAAAGATACTAAAAACCAGTTTCCTTCTGCTCATGAGTCCATTTACCCTTACCAAAATTACTGCTGATTTATGTCAGCTGCTGAGGATTCACAAACCAAAACACTCTCAAGCAAAGCCTGAGTGCCTTGAAGATTCAAGTCATGGTACAGGTAAACATCAGCATTTAAAACTTTCAAAAGTATTGCAAACAATTACCACACTCTCAAGTCACAGACAAAATATTTTGTAGAGCTTAAATACACGTATTTCTGGCATGAAACATTTCTCAATGCTGGCAAAATTTCCCTGCAATTTCTGATAATAGAATACTTTGATTTTAGAAGTTGGCTGTAGAGCAAAAATTGTTTTATTTCTTAAAAGCTGTGTTTGATCTTACCTTTTAGCAGAGGCAGGGGAGTTAACTCGATAGGCTTGCCCTGAGACCTAAACTGGGAGGAGCTTTGTGACCTCTTCTGTCTGGCTTTTCTGACGGACTTCCGAGAAAATCCGTCTACTTTATCCACTGATGGAGGAGTAGTTGGTGCTGAGGACATATCCCTACTGAAGGAAAGCACATGTTAAAAATGTATTCCAAATGAGTGAAACGGGTAAAGATTAACCTAAATTTTCCAAGTATCTTCTTTCTGCACTACCCTCCTGTTGACAACTCACACAGATAAACTGTTAAGAGCTCTAACCCATCCTATGGATAGAATAAACTTAATGGCACTTAATTATTAGGGTAGTAATTCCTCTTGCCTACTTTTTTATCTGTCTTCCATTTGCCAAAAATTTCAGACCTAATGCTGACATCACCGCATTCAAAACTTCGTCAGAACAAAACTTCATACACCTGTAGACCTGGCTGTACCTTTAAATTATGTATTCTTTGGGATGAAGTCATTTCAACTCACTCTGCAAAGGACAACGAATGCTAAAGAAGGGGTACACAAAAAGTTATAGATTTTTTTTTTGGCATTAAGTTCACTCATATGCACAGGACAAAAAACACAGGACAGAACAAAAATTCCACTTATTTGCCACACCTACATACAGGATTTTATAGAAATTTAAGAAAGCATAGTAAAAAGCACTGCTATGCTTCACAATTTCACTAACACTGACAAGTTGTACATATTACTTCTTTATTGTCCATTTCAGAAATACTCAGTTATTTTCCTGTGAGTCCCTTTATATGCAGTTATTCCATGTCCTGGCATTTCTGGACGACTAGCAGTGTGGTAACTGCTCTAAGGGCATGAGACAGACAAGGTTTGCAAGGAGAGACAGAGAGCCAAAAAAGGCTTCTGCAAGCAAAAGTTTGTTTGTTTCCCAACTTCAGCTGGCCTAAGCAATAGGCATTGCTTCTTCCTACAAAACCTGCCTTGGTGGTACTCCTGTAGCTGATTCTGTACCACTAGCAAACACTGAATTAATGCATCCAGCTAATTTATTTACCAGTCTGGTCCTGTCTGTTAAAAAGGCCCATCAGAGCTTGATGAAATACATGAGTAATACTCAAGGGAAAGGAGACAGGAGGAATTCAGGCCTACACGTTACAAGCAGCTCGTTACAAGCAGCTCGGTGCACAGTTAACTTCACCAGCATGTGCAGCTCCACTGAAATCAGCAGCCTCATCTGCATTAATGACACGACCATTAACGAGAGCAGCTCTGTTGATTTCGGCCAGGACACACACTCGTGCAGCGTTAAGCATCGGCGTAAGCATGTGCAGGATCAGGGTCTTAGAACATGTCCTTGGAAAGCATTACTCATCCCCAATGTCTGTTGACTTCAATTACCAAAGTGACTCGTGTGCTACAAGAAGTTGATTCCACAACATACAGAACACTTTCGAGTACTTATTATTTTTACTGAAATATCTGGTTACTCATGTGCTTCACAGATTACTAAATCCACTGAAACAGGCATTATCTGGGTTTGTCTTTTGTAAGAAAAGCTTTCGAAAGCATGATTTGTTGCAACAGTGTAAACAAGCTCCAGAAGATAAGAACTATTAATGCAAAATTACATATAGGTGCACTAAATCTATCAAAAATGGAGAATAAACTCCATAGCTTCTTCAAGGAAGCATGTGCAGCACCCAGAAGCTGAACTGTGCAGCTGGCATTACAATAATGAAAAACCCTTATTCCATCCTTTTGATTTCTCCTGAGGTATTCTTTCACTACCAGCTTAGGCTTTCTAAATATAATATACTATCAGCAACATGAACCCGTACCTTAAACTGGTCTTGTTTATCATCCGAGCGAAAAAAAAAATGCCACCATCACCAGGGCATTCAGGCCCCAGCCAAGATTAATAAATAAAAAAGTGAGATAAACTGGAATAGAAGGGCCTATACTTCAGTAACCCACTTCTAAGATTTCAACAGTCCGCCAAAAAACACACAAAGTTACCTGTTACATAAACCAAATTCTGAAAATATCAGCAAAAATATATTCCCTAAAGCTGAATCGGTTTGGCCCTATTTCATCTCATCAGGAAGCTTTCCCTTCTCATCATGTGCATCATTAAAGTGTAACCATCCCTGCAGAANAGGCGGGGGGGGAATAAAGCCCGAGATTATTTATTGTGTGCGAGGGGGAAAGCTGCAAACCCGGCCACCGCTCCCTGCTTCCTCCGCTCGATTCCCCGAGTATTTTGGTAAATACGAAGACACGCTCATCAGATCCGCCGGTCCCGGGGATNTCTGCTGTAAATTTAGTAACAGTTTCCCTAACCTGCTTTATAAATTATTAAAATCTAATTCTAATTCAACAAGGCTACATCCAGCCTAACAACCTTACAGTAAACACTGATCTTTTTTTCGTCTCTCCAAATGAACATTCGCTGCCCTGCATACACTATCATAGGGAAATACTCTGTTTCCACCAANTCACAATTTCACTAACACTGACAAGTTGTACATATTACTTCTTTATTGTCCATTTCAGAAATACTCAGTTATTTTCCTGTGAGTCCCTTTATATGCAGTTATTCCATGTCCTGGCATTTCTGGACGACTAGCAGTGTGGTAACTGCTCTAAGGGCATGAGACAGACAAGGTTTGCAAGGAGAGACAGAGAGCCAAAAAAGGCTTCTGCAAGCAAAAGTTTGTTTGTTTCCCAACTTCAGCTGGCCTAAGCAATAGGCATTGCTTCTTCCTACAAAACCTGCCTTGGTGGTACTCCTGTAGCTGATTCTGTACCACTAGCAAACACTGAATTAATGCATCCAGCTAATTTATTTACCAGTCTGGTCCTGTCTGTTAAAAAGGCCCATCAGAGCTTGATGAAATACATGAGTAATACTCAAGGGAAAGGAGACAGGAGGAATTCAGGCCTACACGTTACAAGCAGCTCGTTACAAGCAGCTCGGTGCACAGTTAACTTCACCAGCATGTGCAGCTCCACTGAAATCAGCAGCCTCATCTGCATTAATGACACGACCATTAACGAGAGCAGCTCTGTTGATTTCGGCCAGGACACACACTCGTGCAGCGTTAAGCATCGGCGTAAGCATGTGCAGGATCAGGGTCTTAGAACATGTCCTTGGAAAGCATTACTCATCCCCAATGTCTGTTGACTTCAATTACCAAAGTGACTCGTGTGCTACAAGAAGTTGATTCCACAACATACAGAACACTTTCGAGTACTTATTATTTTTACTGAAATATCTGGTTACTCATGTGCTTCACAGATTACTAAATCCACTGAAACAGGCATTATCTGGGTTTGTCTTTTGTAAGAAAAGCTTTCGAAAGCATGATTTGTTGCAACAGTGTAAACAAGCTCCAGAAGATAAGAACTATTAATGCAAAATTACATATAGGTGCACTAAATCTATCAAAAATGGAGAATAAACTCCATAGCTTCTTCAAGGAAGCATGTGCAGCACCCAGAAGCTGAACTGTGCAGCTGGCATTACAATAATGAAAAACCCTTATTCCATCCTTTTGATTTCTCCTGAGGTATTCTTTCACTACCAGCTTAGGCTTTCTAAATATAATATACTATCAGCAACATGAACCCGTACCTTAAACTGGTCTTGTTTATCATCCGAGCGAAAAAAAAAATGCCACCATCACCAGGGCATTCAGGCCCCAGCCAAGATTAATAAATAAAAAAGTGAGATAAACTGGAATAGAAGGGCCTATACTTCAGTAACCCACTTCTAAGATTTCAACAGTCCGCCAAAAAACACACAAAGTTACCTGTTACATAAACCAAATTCTGAAAATANAATTGTTCCCCCTCCCCCCAAAAATAAAGTAAAAAAAAAAAAAAAAAAATAATAATAATAATGGACAGCGACTAAAGTAGATCACTTAAACTGCAGGATCATTGTGTCAGCAAGGAGCTTTACTGACACTTCTCTGCTGTAAATTTAGTAACAGTTTCCCTAACCTGCTTTATAAATTATTAAAATCTAATTCTAATTCAACAAGACTACATCCAGCCTAACAACCTTACAGTAAACACTGATCTTTTTTTCGTCTCTCCAAATGAACATTCGCTGCCCTGCATACACTATCATAGGGAAATACTCTGTTTCCACCAACAGTGGGGGGGGGGAGGCGGGGGGGGAATAAAGCCCGAGATTATTTATTGTGTGCGAGGGGGAAAGCTGCAAACCCGGCCACCGCTCCCTGCTTCCTCCGCTCGATTCCCCGAGTATTTTGGTAAATACGAAGACACGCTCATCAGATCCGCCGGTCCCGGGGATGGGGGGGCGAAATGAAAATACCGACGGATATCGGCGGGGAAGGGAGCAGAGGCGCAATTATCCGCTCTCGGCTATCATTTCCAGACGGGATCTCCGCAGCTGGAACATGTCCTCCCGCAGCCCCCCGCGCCGCCTCCCGCACCGCCGGGCCGGCGATGGAGTTACCTTGACGCTCCTGGTAGAGAAGCCGGAGACGGAGGGAGGCGGCGGCGGCCTTGGCGGAGCGCGGCCGATGCCTGGCGGCGGCGGCGGCCCGAGTGCGGTTCTCGCCGGGCTCGGTCGCTGCCGCGGCGGCGCAGGAGCCCTGTAGGCCTCGGCCTCGGCGGCGGCGGCAGCGCGG